>PVJC01003786.1:0-68007 GCA_004026665.1 Murina feae | reverse complement strand
CCCACCAGCCAAGCCACGCCTCCCAGCCAACCAGAGCGGCTGTATGCAAATTAACCCAGCCAAGATGGAGGCCGGCAGCCATGGAGCTAGAGCAAACCAGAGGCTTCTGTTGCAATTGCCTGCCTAGGCTGGCTGAGCCTCTGCTCACAGCCATGCCCACCAGCCAAGCCATGCCTCCCAGCCAATCAGAGTGGCTGTATGCAAATTAACCCAGCCAAGATGGAGGCCAGCAGCCATGGAGCTAGAGCAAACCAGAGGCTTCCATTGCAACTGCCTGCCTAGGCTGGCTGAGCCTCTGCTCACGGCCAGGCCCACCAGCCAACCAGAGCGACTGTATGCAAATTAACCCAGCCAAGATGGAGGCTGGCAGGGCGGCTCTGCACTGGGAGCCTCTGCGGCCGGCATAGCTGTGCCAGGTGTGTCAGCTCAGTGTAGGGGGGGGGTCTGGCCTGAGGCTTCCTCGGGGCGTCTAGGAGCACCCATCCCGGGTCCACTGCCTGGCTCCACCCCCCGGGGGCCTCCACCAGGCGTGCGGGAGAGCGGGTCCTCATGGGGCTTGCAGGAGCAGCCATCCTGGGTCCGCTGCCTGGCTTCACTCCCTCGGGGCCTCCTCGGGGCGTCCAGGAGTGCCCATCCTGGGTCCGCTGCCTGGCTCTGCCCCGGGGGCATCCTTAGGGACGTGCGGGAGCAGCCGTCCAGGGCCCGCTACCTTCATCTGCCCCCCGGGGTCCTCCATAGGGCATGCGGGAGCGCCTGCTGCATAGTGCGGAGAATCCAAAGCCAGTTCGCTGCCCGACTCCACCGCGGGTGTGTTCGCTCAGCAGCAGGGCCCCACCAAGGGATCCTGCACCAGCGTCTGCTCCTGGCTTGCCACCCAGCTCTGCACCAGGTGTGTCCCCTCAGCAGTGGGGCCCACCAGGCGTGTGCAATCGTGGGCCCTCTGGTGGGAAACGTCCAGGCGTGCACTCACCAGCCCTCCCATCCCCCCAGTGCACAAACCCTGAAGGGGCTGTGGGCAGCCTGAAAATGGCCCTCAGCCCCTCACCCAGGCTGGCCAGGCATGCCAGCAGGTGGACATCTCCCCCGAGGTGTCCCAGACTGCAAGAGGGCACAGGCCAGGCTGAGGGACCCTCACTCCCAGAGTGCACAAATTTTTGTGCACCGGGCCCCTAGTTAAGCATAATAAAGTAGGGAACATAAGCCTGCTTGCTTCATTAGGAAGCTACAGCTACACACACTCCCCAGGAACCACTGGTCATTTCCTGCAGATTGCTGGGGGGAGAGATGGAACATTAAAGGGAAGTCTCTCTCTGGGTGCATGCTCAGTGGAAGCCAAGATGGCACAGGTGGAGGTGCTTCTACTATGAGGCATGTGCGGTAGGAAATAAGATGGCAACCCTATGTCTAGCCTGGAAAAAGGATCAGATTGGAGAAGGGACACAGAATCCTGGAAGATCTAGAAGTGGATTGGTTAGTGGGAGGACCCAGAACAAGCATGTGAGAGCTTGGGAAGTTGATTGGTTCATTAAAGAAGTGCCTGGTCCTTCCCAAGCCTGAGATAACATCATGCAAGTATAACAAAGCTCTCTCACTCCTGGAGTACCTGTTGGTGCTCTCATTTTCTCTCCAGCAGCCACCTGGGGCCTGCGGCAGACAGCATGACCCTGGGTACAGCAGCACCAGCCAGAGAGCAACTGGGAACAGACTAGCTAGCAGGATGGGGACAAAGACTACACTGGCCTAAGCTTCAACGTGCACTGAGCCAGTGGTGCAAAATAGCTGGACACTGGCCATGTTTCTGGGCTTGATAAAGACGAGATTGGATTTTTTCCTACAGCTGGACAGAGGAAGATGAGACGCTGGGAACCCAGGGGCAGTCCTTTGATTTTGCTTCTCCAATGAATTTTACCAAGAAACCTCAACCTCCTACATCTGAGTCTCCTGAAATGCTTATCTTGAGACTCTGTGGAAGAACCCCATTTCCACCAGCAGTGATTATACTCATTTTATAGATCAAGAACTTGAGTACATGGAGGTTCAATGACCTTCTCAAGTTTAGAAAGCTTGTAGGAAGAGAAAAGATCTAATCTTAGACACTGTCTCCAGAGCCTGAATTGGTGTCCATGCTTAAAGGATGTACACATAAACCTCAGTTCTTGAACATCTCCTATCTTGAACAATTTGGTTCTCAACTAAGTTGTTTGCAGGAGTGAGGGGGGAGCACCTTGGTTGTCAAACAAAACTTCGCCTCTCCACCTGACAATCCTTTCATGCTGATAGCTATATGACCAGTCACGTGTCTCTCAGGCAACAAACAAAGGAGATAATGCATGAATATGAGTCAGTTTACCACTAAGCCTCATGTTAATATCTCAGGAAATTAGGAAATTGTGCTGTGAATTTCTTCTTTCTTTTTTTTTTTTTTTTTTTTTTGCTTTTATTGCTGCTTATTATAAATACAAGGGTCCTAAGAAGGCTAGTGATAGTGATAGCAGTAAAATGAAAAGGAAAGTTGTGAGAACAACAATAGCGCTTTAAAAAGAAATAATTGCCAAGTGTGACAGAGGTGTTCACCGTCTGATCTGGTTACCAAGTATGACATGGCTAAATGGATGATTAGCACAATTTTAAAACATAATGAGGCCACCAAGAGTGCTGATGTTGCCAAGAGTGTAATGTGCTCATAAAACAATGATCACAGGTTTAATTGAGAAAAGTTAAAATATGGAATCATTTGGGGGTGTGGAACAAATGAATGCAATTTACATGATTTCTAATGGAGAAAAAATGATTCCATTTTCGAACAATCGCTTCTCAAACAGCCTTTTGGAACAAATTAAGTTCAAGAACTGAGGTTCTACTATATTTCCGTTCTTTATATATCATTTTCCTCGCTCATTAAACAAGGAGATTGGAGGCATTATCTAGAGTTGCTTCTGAAATCAAAAATCTTACGGTTCTTAAACACACACACATGACTTTAAAAATAAAATTATCTAGATTTGAACCACATAGCTCTCTGACTAATCAAATGCTTCCAATCCCCGTTTAACAATCTGCTTCAAATATCCTCCTGCCCCAGTTGAGAGTAACCTCGACGTTGCCAGGCAATGCAAAGCAACCCCGATTTCAGCATAGCTAGAAATGCTGACAGGCACCAGCCAAATTCTGCTGACACGGGTTCCACTCCAAAAGGCTTAATCAGTATTGTATTCTGATGCTCTGGACAGGCCTGGCATCCACGGAGGGCCCAGCTGTGAAGAAAACTCTGTGCCTATTCCTGCTAGACTCCGCCAAGAGCAAGCACAACCACAGGGCAGCCTGGGAAAGGTGTACCTTCCCTTCATCATCTGCAAATATCACACACACTTTTTTTCACCAGCTGACAGCCTATCTTCTTCTGGAGAAAGGACAGAAATACCTTTTCAAACCATCAGAAGAGTTTCTGTAAGTTGCTAGAGGCAACCTGCTTGATTTACTCATTTTACTTCCACCTTGTCCTGTTTTCCTGCAAAGCAAAACAACAGAAAACATTTTAAACATAGCCCAGCCTTTAAAAAGGGTGCAAATGGTTTTCAACATAGTCTCAGATGAAGATCTGACCAATGTCTTGTATCATAAGTGCATGTTAGATGACTTATTAGCTGTCCTAATACAAAACCTTTAAAAAATCATTGAATAGCTCTAATAGTCAGTGCTAATATTTTTTCAAATATTACTATGCACCAGGAATTGTTAAATGCACATACTGTCTGCTTTCGTCTTCCCCCAAACCTTCTGGGTTGGATACATACCTTTGACTGAGGCAAGGAAACAAAACATTTGGCAATTAGCTGATAAATTGTTGACCTGGGATTTGAATTTAGGCAATCTGTCCTTGAGACACCTGTTTCCATATGCAATATGCTGTTTCCCTATGTAATACTTTAAAATAAGCACCAAAAATGTTGATGCTTTGACAAACAGATAAACTATAGAACACCAGCACTATCTATACTAATAATATTGTTGCAATGTGTAGATCATGAAGCTTGATATATTCTTTACAAACTCATTTTTTTCTTGTCTATACCCCATTGAGTCATCAATTTGTGATATGATTGACAATAGTAGAAGTAAGCCTTGTGCAGAGTTTAAACTAAAGGTTCAATCTCACTCCAGCCAACAGGTCTATTGTCCTTTAAATCTGGATTGAATTAATGAAACGTGCAGGTTTTACAAATCACTTATTTACAAATTATTTCCATTCCATTATGAATGATTTACAAATAAATCTAGCCTGTATTCTACATGCTGCAGACTTATTTAAATAGCAGCAATAAAAACAGCAGTAAAAAGCTTTATCTCTAAGAAAGTCTGTCATGAAACATTTTGTCTATTCCAGCTGAAATTCTAAAGAATATGCCTCTACCTATAGCAACTATTTTAAATGTTTTGTCGCCTGAATCTGTTTTGTCTTCTAAATCTCCCCTTTTATGAAGGACTTAGAAAAATGACAACAAAGAGTTCACAGGAATTTGTTTAGTTACAAAAAAGAAAACAAACAAAACATTTTACAGGGTAGGCCCCTGGGGTCCCCCTGTCAGTTCAGATCTTTATCTCCATTTAAAGGGCCTTCAGCAGAGCATTAACCTGCAGGCATGCAGGGTTGCTTAAGCATCAAAGAGCTTTGACGGACTATGTACTATATATTTTGCAACTATTTCCAACAGAGGCTGAGACAAAGAAAAATATCTCTTATTAAGGATTTAACTTGATGGCAATTAACAAAAATAAGTTATTAGTGATTTGGTTCTGAAATTAATACAAAAACCAAGTTTTAAAAATTAATTTTTCTCATCGATTGTGTTCTGAAATTCAGTTTCTTATAATCAACATTATAAATTCAAAAGATTGGAGCCTGTGGTAGACTATGAAAGATGTAAGTTAAACTACCAGAATAGTTAATATACTTTTAATGAAACTAGATCTTTTGATCAATAATCATTATGCCTGTACATGGTTAGTTATATATAAGCAGACTCTGAATGAAATTGTAAACTACTTCTAGGTATTGACTTTTAAAGAACTGAGTGTCAAAGTAATAAAACATCTCAATGTATAATGTATAAAGGTGTTCCAAAGTAATAAATTCAAAAATATCAAAGGATACAACCGCTGAATCCAAACCAGTCTTAACATTTGACCCTTTTGGACAAAAATAAGCCTTGCGATTAGCAAAGAAAACTAAGCATGCCTGGCTAATTGCCTGATCCTAAAGCTGGCTTTTCTTCCCATGACTGACTGCCAGGAATGCAGAGTCCTGCCGTCTTTCACCTAACATGGTTTCTTTAGACCCCATTTGGCAACATTCATAGATAAATAACTAATACATTATCTTTCAAATCACTAAAAACGAATAAATGGAAGATGTCTCAAGCAAAACCAACAACATAACAAATGTCTATTAGTCTTCATATCTTTTTAAAACCCACAAATATATGGACATCACAAAAGGCATCTAATTATTTACCTCTTTATTCCAGATACCAAAAGTAAGAATTAGAAGAGAAAAAGAGCTGTAAAAAAGAGGGAAATCTTACCCTTTGGGACAGTATGGATGGACCTGGAAAATATTATGTTAAGTGAAATAAGCCAAACTGAGAAAGACAATATCACACGATCTCATTTATGGAATCTAGTGAACAAAATGAATTGATCAACAAAATAAGAGCCGAGTCAGGGTGGCATGGAACAGCAGACATACCTGGATGTGGGGATGGGAGACCAGAAGAGATAAACCAAAGAACTTATATGCTTAGCCCATGGACATGGGCAATAGGGTAGTGAAGACCTGGGGGTACGTGTGTAGAGGGTGAGAGGAGGGTGGTAGGGGAGAAAGGAATGGGAGATATCTGTAATACTATCAACAATCAAAAATATATTTTTTTAAAAAGTTAAATTCTGTATAGTTATCTCTATGGGCTTATTTTGACATGAGATCATTTGCTAAATAGATCAATGATTTCTTTTTCTCTCTTACTGCTTTTATACAAGAATTTATAAATGTCTTAGTTTCCTATATTTGCTTTCTTTACATTGTATTTAAATGTGCATAGTAAAAAAAAGTAGTATGATTTCATGTGCCCTCTTATAGAAAAAAAATGTTTAAATAATTTTAGTTTCTATAAAAAATAATGGAAAATTGCTCTATTTGTTTTTGGAAATATTTCTGAAAGGATCAAATCGAGAGACTTTAGAGTATTATGGTATCTGTGCGCAAGCCTAGTCTATATCCAAAGCAATGCTCAATGTTCACTTTTTCAATCTAACTTTTACCAACAGAGGATGTGTAACAAAGACATTTTTCTAAATAATGATTAATAATTGAAACATAATATACGTTGGAAATTTACATTTTATGCTTGATTAGGATTGTCATTTTAGATTGCCATTTTACATCCTGCTATTTAAATTAAATATTTTCTCACTGAATCTTCCCATGGCTCCTAATAGATCGATTATGAGGAAGGCTGTAGAAAAGAGTTATAAAATCTATGAATGGCATGGACATAGTCGATTCAGTAAGAAGTTAAATGGCATATTTTATGAAAACTAAGTAGACTTTCACCTAGAAATGAATACATCACAATCCAGTTACCATAATCATTATTAAAAAGCAGCTTGGTGCATTAGGAAAAAAACAGACCTCGCTAGTTTTAAATCCCAGCCTCACTATTTAATTGGCTTTGTAAACCTGAGACAGTTTTTCAACCAGAAAACGGGGATAACATCATCTAGTATTTGTTATAATTGTTAAAATTAGATATACTACATTATATATCATGTGTCTTGTTCATAAAATACTCAGTTTTTGTATCAATGGGCATGACCTGCCTATAATCTCAAAATTTAAATCTATGTAAGTACCTTGTTAGTTCAAGTAAGAAAATTTACTTAACTTCAAAAACATAGCATATCCTTTTAAGCCAGAAAATTTTCACACTTTATTTGAGGCTTCATTACATTTACCTAAGTCAGTTATGTCTTTTCAGAATTTGATATATGACCTGGATGGTAGGAAAATAAAATTGAAAACTTACCTAGATCCTTAACATTCACTTTTCCATCATTGCCCCAACATGTGGTCTCCACCTCGACCAAAATCGGTACCTCAGAGGAATAATTCTTCAGTGTGTTGGCATAAACCCTTAATTTATAATGTAACTCTCAGGCATTATGGAATGAGATGGCCCTAAATTCTTAGGGAACACAAGCAAACTAATAAGAAAACTTTTGTTATTTGTCATAGGCACTTAAAAAAATCCTCACTTGAGGATATGTTTGTTTTTTAATTTATTTTAGAGAGAGAGGGAGAGAAACATCTCATCGCCTTCCCCTTCCCTCTCCCCTCCTTCTCTCCCCTCTTCCTTCTCCCCTCCCCCCTCAACCCCAACATGTAACCCCACCCCAACAGGGGACCAGAACTCAAACCCACAACTCTTTGGAGTAGGGAAGATGTCCAACTGACTGTCCATGTGACCAGGGCTGGTCTAGGCACTTTTTATTTGATAAATGACCCAAACTGCAAAATAAGCCAATAATTCTTGCTTTTCAGAGAAACATCTCCTTGGTCCTTCTCTGGATATTGGCACATGGGTGGGTCACCTATGGAGCCTGGGGTTGGCGGCTGCCTCTCTGTCCCAGAGCGACCTGGACCTGGGCCAGGGAAAGTACTGCTCTTCAGAGTAAAGTAGAGGGGAGAACAGGTAAGCATTCCCCCTCTGGCTGATCCCGGTATCGTAAAGGATTGGTGTGAAAAATACTAGAACCTTCCCTCTTGAGGTCTCCCTTGCAGATAAATAGGTTTCTCCATATTTATGTCTATTATGCCAATAAGAGTTTTAGTTTGTGAACCTTGAATTTCCATTAGCTTCTTGCTGAGAGGTTAATCCTGCTTTTTTACAAAAATTAATAGAGACTTTTTCTTGTCCCAACCCCCAAACTCTCTGCACCACTGGAAAGATAATTACTTATTATTCTTCATTGTGATTATTCTTTCTTACCTCTGCTGCTGTGACTCCCCTGAAGTGCTTCTTCACTGTCTTCATGAATCATCCCAGCCTACCTTCTCCTCATGGGGACCATTCTCCAGGAGTGGCCTCCAGGGCCTGGCGGCCTCGAAATGTCCTCATCTGTCTCTATTTGTTCAAGCTTAGAGTCCGTTTATGAAGGACACTCCTATGATAAGGTGACCGGATTCAAAGCAGTACACCATTGATTGGGGCGGTTCTTTCTTTTTCCTTTTTTTTTATTATTACTTAAAATATTACAAAGAGTAATCGGGACTTTTTTAAAATGCCGTGGGACGTGGGACAAATTGTTAAAAATTGGGACTGTCCCGCCAAAAGTGGGACGTCTGGTCACCTTATCCTATGATGCTCTGTTCATGAGGGAATAGAGCATGGCTATCTTTTACCTGGATCTAAATAATCTATTTCTAAAATCCCCAAGATGACAAGATAATGCTTTGGGGAGAGAAGGGGGGCAGGATGGCAAATATTAAACTGTGTGTAAATGAAACTGTTATATTTCTAATAGGTTAATTTTTCAACACAGGTGCCAGAACATCTTGTTTCCCTGCTAAATTTTGTATTATATCTGGATCATCTCTCTAGTTGGTCACATCTTCCTGGACACTGATCCTCACCTCTTTGGATCATCAACAAATGTCTCTCATAATTTTGTTGATTTCAATTAAAAAGAAAAGATACCATGGCCAGCTTGGTAATGGATCATTTGCCTTCTATGTTCCTAGCATCACTTCCCTCTCCTCCTCACTTTTGCTGTCCTCTTATTGCCATCCCCCTACACAACAAATTATTAGCACATTAAAAAAATGACACTCCTTTTTCTGTATGACTATGACCCATTGGGTAAACTTTCACATGAAGAGCCCACATAGTTCTAATCAGCTTTCAATCTATCTCTTGTTCGCTATAGTAGTATTATGGCTTTCTCGGGTGTTTGCTAAATCCCCCAAATATTGTTTATTCCCTTCATTGCAGTATTTCTTCATGCTTCCTGCACCTTCCTTATATTTAATGCTGTTGGACTACACACTCCAGGGTTCAGATACTAGCGGCTGCATCAGCATGAGGAGGATGCAAAAGGCTGACATGCAACCTCCTTGTCAGTAAAATGGGACAATACCTGCCTAGAGGGTTAGATGAGATTTCAAATGACACGTAATAGGGATAAATGTTGGTCCCCCTCCCACATCTCTTGTGTTATCCCTTCTGTCTGTCACCCTCAAGACCAAGCTTAAATGCCACAAGCTTCATAAAGTGTTCCCTGATCAACTTGGCCTGGGGAGCTCCCTTATTTGCACTATTATTACTCTTGATTGAACTACTTTTTTGTCACTTAACATACTTTGCATCTTGTTGTAGTTACTCTTTTATTTTCCCTAGACGATAAGTTTCCAAATGGTAGATATCATTTCATTGGCATTAAATTTACATCTAGGCATGTTCCCTGGAACAATCTATACATATAAAACTCTAATATGCAAATAGAATGAACAGCAGAACAACCAAACAACCAAACTAGTGAACAACCAGTCACTATGACGTGTGCTGACCACCAGGGGGTTCACGCGGAACATGGTGGGTGTTGGCCACGGCAGAATGGTGGAGCACGTGAGTGGGGGGTGCCAGATCAAGGCAGGGTGTCAGTTGCTGTCATCAGGGTGAGCCTCTGGTGGTTACTGAAAATTTTTTGCTCCTGCTCACCATGGTTCCACCCAGCACTCACACCTGCTGCTAGTGCTGGCCCCAGTCACCCCTCAGGGCTTCTCCACCTCCCCCTACTCCTGAGGGGTGATCAAGGATGGGAGCCGCCTCTCACACCTGCTGCTAGTGACTGCCCCACTCACACCTGCTGCTGGTGCTGGCCCCAATCTCTTTGTGCCATTAGCGGGTGCGAGTGGGGTCAGCATCGTCAGCATGTGGGAGTGGCAGTGGTTGGGAGCAGGGCTGCTGGCACAGAGGGGACCAGGGGCCACAGTGGGAGGAGACAAGGTGGGGGCATGGAGGATGGGTGAGACCCGTTCCTGTGCCCACCACAGCTTCATGGCCCATAGTTCCTCTCAAGGTGCACAAATTCGTGCACTGAGCTCCTAGATTTAAATAACATTCATCTCAAACTTCATTAGTCTATTTTTGTTTTGCTGCTTAGCATGATTTCTATTATGAATCCCAAACTCTTTACTTCCTTCAAAATACAGCAAAATCTAACATACTAAACAAATGTACAAACAAAATAAGCAGACTCAAAAATACAGAAAACAAACTGATAGTTGCCAGAGGGTTGGGGGGAGGGGAGGGCAAAAAGATGAAAGGGAATAAGAGATACAAACTTATCATTTCAACATAAATAAGTCACAGGAATGTAAAGAACAGCATAGGGAATACAGTGACCTAGGTAGATATAATTTTCCCTATGTAACCAAGATTGCTGTCATATTCAGAAACGAAGATGGAGAAACTCCTTTTGAAAGGGACTTGCTCATTCATTGTAAATCCCAATAATCCAAATGCCACTAAAATGAAACAAATCAATATCCTGTTTCCTATATTAGATGCAATGACATATCCTATTCTTTTTCCACATGGTGAAAAGGGCTGGGGAACAGATACTGCATTAATACTCAGAGACAACAGTATAATCGACAAAAATACTAGACAAATGTAAGGACATGAATCACACAAATATAATATTATGGATTTTATCCCTCTGTGCGGGACACGCTTAATCCTATTTTAAATGCAGGAAAATTAACTCAAGAGTTTATCGTGGATTCATATTAAAAAATGGAGGCCAATCGGATAAATTTCATCAAAGCAAACCAATCTAAGTTGAGAGTTGAAAAATCTAGTGGTTTGATGGATTATTTCAAATCTAGATCTGAAAATGACAATGTGCCAATTGGTAAAATGATAATACTTCCATCATCCTCTGAGGGTAGTCCCAGAAATATGCAGCAGCAATATCAGGATGCTATGGCAATTGTGATGAAATATGGCAAGCCAGATTTATCCATAACCATGACATGCAACCCCAAATGGGCATATATTGCAAACAATTGACTTGACTTGGTAGCCAGAATTTTTAATATTAAGCTGAAAGCTCTTTTAAATGATATCTGTAAATTCCATTTATTTGGCAAAGTAATAGCTAAAATTCATGTCATTGAATTTCAGAAATGCAGACTGCCTCACGCTCACATCTAAACTAATAAAGGCGTAATATTAAAATTAACCGTTTCTTTGGGACGGGTAGGCCACGCCCACCAGCCAATCAGAGTGACTGTATGCAAATTAGCCCAGCCAACATGGAGGCCGCCACTCACAGACCTGAGTAAATAGCAGCTTCCATTGCAGCAGGAGTGAAAGTAAAACTGTTTGTGGCCACTCTGCTTATCCTGCCTCAAGCAAAACATGTTTGCAACAAAATATCAATCATAGAATCCCCGGGAGCTGAAGGAAATAGCAGGCCTGGCCTGACCACTAAGAGTAACATTGTTTCATTATAGACGTCACAAGGTGAAGCAGAGAGGAGGCTTTGTTACTAGGAGGCCTTGACTTAAAGGAACAGTGCATCAATTATAGAAGATAAACAAACCTCAGAAACCTGCGTCCAGCCAGCCTTGCTGGGACATTGGGTCAATGGGAGCTGTGGGCAGCCTTAAAGCCTGAAAGCGCCAATTAGCCTGTCACCCACGCTGGCGACAACCCAATGGGGTGAGAGACGTTACTGGGGGGCTTGGCCAGCTTGCAAACAGGTATCAGCCCCTCACCCAGGCTGGTCAGGCACCCCAGTAGTTGGACATCCCCAGAGGGGTCCCAGACTGTGAGAAGGCACAGGCCGGGCTGAGGGACCTCCCGAGTGCACAGAGCAGCTGCAGGGTGGAACAGCACAGGACCCAGGACCAATGAGTGGGAAAGAGGCAGCAGGGTGGGCTGCCTGCTTGGCGGCTCCCCAGGCCCTTTGTGGGGCACCGGGGAGTGGGAAAGAGGCAGTGGGGGCCGGGGGCCTGCTTGTCGGCTGTCCAGGCCCTCTGAGGGGCACTGGGGAGCAGGTAAGAGGTGGTGGGGGATCGGCGGCCTGCTTGGTGGCTGCCCAGGCCCTTTGAGGGGTATCGGGGAGTGGGAAAGAGGCAGCAGGGGGTCAGCGACCTGCTTGGTAGGTTTCCCAGGCCCCTTGCAGGGCACCGGGGAGCGGGAAAGCAAGGCGGCGGGACAAGGAGCGGGAAAGAGGCAGCGGAGGTCGGCCTGCTTGGTGGCTTCCCACGCCCTTTGCGGGGCAGCAGGGAGTGGGAAAGCAAGGCAGCAGGGTACTGGTGAGCGGGAAAACGGCAAGGTACCGATGGGCGTCTCAGCCTGCTTGGCGGCTGCCCAGGCCCTTTGCGGGGCACCAGGGAGCAGGAGAGCAAGGCTGCAGGGGCTGGGGTCCTGCTTGGCGGCTTCCCAGACCCCTTGGCAGCACCGGGGAGTGGGAAAGGAAGGCAGCAGGGGACCGGTGAGTGGGAAAGAGTTGGTGGCCTGATTGGCGGCTCCCCAGGTCCCTTCCAGTGATCAGGGAGCAGGAAAAGGCTGGCCTGACCACGAGGCGGGGTTTCCCTGCTTTCTGGTGGCTGGAGGAAGATGGGCAGTAGACAAGTTTGGCAGGCAGGCAGCACCCAGCCCTGGCCACAGCTCAAAAAAGAGAACAACATGCAGGGGAGGGCAAGAGTCTGAGAGATCAACATAGAGCGGGTGCCTGCTCCAAGCCTCGACGGTGTGCCTGGGGGCAGGCCCCCAGCAGATAGACACACACAGGAGGACTGCTCCAAGCCTCAGATGCGGCTGGGGGCAGGTCCCCAGTGGCGACACATACACACACACACACGCAAGGCGCCTGGCAGACTGGGGCCATCATAGGACATCCACTGAGGGGTTCCAGACTGTGAAAGGGGGCAGGCTGGGCTGAGGGACCCCTACGCTCCCCCGTGCATGAATTTCGTGCACCGGGCCCCTAGTATTATTGATATTAGTGAGTCCAAATTATGTTCCTCTAATTAATTCCCTTTCAATGTGCACGAATTTCATGCACCAGGCTACTAGTACATTATCTAATCTAATAAAAGAGTAATATGCAAATTAACCATCACTCTGAGACACCTAAGCCACACCCACCAGCCAAGCCATGCCCACCATCCAATCAGAGTGGCTGTATGCAAATTAACCCAGCCAAGATGGCGGCAGGCAGCCATGGAGCTAGAGAAAACAGGAGGCTTCCGTTGCACTAGCAATAGAGTTGAAACTGCCTGCCTATGCCGGCCGGACCTCTGCTCAAGGCAACAATGTTTCAATTATAGAAACCAAAGAGCTGAAGCAAACAGGAGGCTTCCTTACCTGACTAGGCCTCCGCTCAAGGCAACAAAGTTTCAATTATAGAAGATAAAAAAAAAAATCAGAAACCTGATTCCAGTCAGCCTCGCTGGGACATTGGGTCAATGGGAGCTGTGGGCAGCCTGAAAACATCCCTCAACCCCTCACCCAGGCTGGCCACATCTCCATGGGGTAAGGGTTCCCACTGCGGGGCTTGGCCAGCCTGCAAACAGCCATCAGCCCCTCACCCAGGCTGGCCACGCACGCCAGCAGGTGGACATCCCCCAAGGGGTCCCAGACTGCGAGAGGGCACAGGCCGGGCTGAGGGACCCCCCCCCGAGTGCACAAATTTTTGTGCATCGGGCCCTAGTATATTTATAATGTCAAATCACTATATTGTGCACCTGAAACTAATATAATATTATATGTCAACTATATTTTAATTAAAAAGAGCTTTATCTTCTATAATAAAAATTTTAAAAAATACACCAATTTCCAACATATAAAAATTATTCTTTAATTACTTACGACAATAACTTGAACTTACAACATTTATCGTCTAGTATGTAGTGTAGTATTATTACCTAGTTCTTATGGCATAAGTCTTAAGCTGACATGCTCCTTCAAGGTAGAATGTGTGCCTTCTAATAGTTTTTGTATCCTGCACAACAGTATTGGAGTTGGTTGGTATTTAAACTATTACTGGATTTTGGTTGTCTGTCTTCTTCAGATCCATCCCTGACTCAGAGAACGGTTAAATCATAAGGGAAGATTATGCCTCTGCTTTAACTTATGCCTGCAGTTCTGTGCACAGAACTTGCATGTGCAAGGTTCTCACTGATTCTAATATATGCAATTAAGGACTCATAATTTTCAGATTATACAATTTGTAGAGAAAAATATTTTGCTATTCTTGTTTTACATTTTTATTTTTTTGCAATGATAGTAGGGAGTTACTGTCATTAAAATATCATATTCACTGAATATTAGATAATTCTTCAAAGTCATGGGAAGTCAGTTTGGAAGAAGATTCTCATAGGGAGATTTAATATCCTGTGTTTAGGATTTATGGATTATTTTCAAACAAAATTACTCTAAGAAAAGTCACTTTTTGGTGTTGCTTAAGCTTGATCTAAAAATGTAATGTTAAAAAGAGAAAAGTCAAGCCCTTAGTGGTTTGGCTCAGTGAGTAGAGCATCAGCCTGGGGACTGAAGGGTCCCAGTCCTATTCCGGTTTGATGCCTAGTCAGGGTGTGTGCTGTTCGGAAGCAACCGATTGTTTCTCACAGGGATTTATTTTTCTCTCCCTTCCTCTCTAAAAAATCAATAAAAACATATCCTTAGGTGAGGAAAAAAACAACTGTATGACCCTATTAACCAATTTTATCCTAATAAATTTAATAACATTAAAAAATATAAACTAGAAAATCCTCAGTGTTAAAATTCTGAGTATTACTTTTTTTGTTGTTAATCCTCACCCGAGGATATTTTTCCATTAACTTTTAGAGAGAGTGAAAGAAAGAGGAAGAGACAGAGAGAAACATCAACGTGAGAGAGACACATCAATTGGTCACCTCCTGCATGCACCTAGACCAGGGCTGGGGAACCTGCAACCAATGTATGTGCCCTTTATTGGAATCAAACCCAGGACCCTTCAGTCTGCAGGCCGACACTCTATCCACTGAGCCAAACTGGGTAGGACAAGCATTACTTTTGAATTAGAAGTCACAAAGACTTAAAATACAACTATGGAATAAGCATATGCTTATTATATGCCTTTAAAATTTTAGATCATAAAGGTATGACATAAAGTTAAAACATTCATTTTGAAAAACTTGACTGAGAATAGACCTCAGTTTCTACAACTGCATTGATAAAGCAATGCAATTTCTATAATAGGAGTTTCCAGAATTATCTTCAAAAAATATCTTGGAATACAAAATGCAGTGTTACTATTTTTGAAATTTTTGTTGCATAATCTGTGGGAAAGTGTAAATGTAAAGTATGTATGGAGATCCATCAGAGCCTGCTGGTGCCGGGAGCTCATCCTAGAGATTATAATGAACCGTCTCCAAATTCCTTAGAATACTTCCCCCATGCTCTTCTTTTTCCCTCTTTAAAAAGATAACTTTTTTTTAAATTAATTTTTTCAATTACAGTTTACATTCAATATTATTTTGAATTAGTTTCAGATGTACAGCATAGTGATTAGATATCATATACTTTATAAAGTTGTTCCCCTTGATATTTCCAGTACTCACCTGGCACCATATAGTTACTACAGTATTACTGACTATAATCCCTGAAATGTATTTTATATCCCAGTGACTATTTTGTAACTAATTTGTACTTCTCAATCCTTTCTCCTTTTTTAACCCAGTCCCCCAAGTTCCCATCCCCTGATAACCATCAGTTCTGTCTACGAGCCTGTTCACTTCGTTGGTTTATTTGTTAAATTCTTTAGATCCCACATATAAGTGAAATCATATGGTATTTTTCTTCCTGTCTTAGCATAATACCATCTCAGTCAATGCATGTTGTCACAAATGCATGTTGTTACCAAACCTCCTAGTAAGTTAATAGCTACAGAATTACTCATCAGAAATAAGAAAACAGGCCTCTCAGCTGCCGGGATTGCGGTGAGTTTCACATGGTGGTAACACCACTGACTTCCTTGTTTCTCCAATATTGTGGAGGACCGTGTGGAAAGAATGTAACCCAGGGTTATTTTCTGAATGCAGATGGCTGGTCACTCATCAGATGATGAGAAAGAAAGAACTAAAGCAATGTAAAGTCAGTAAACAATATTTTACTGAAACATTTCATAACACAGAAAATCTGTCTGAAGTGTAAAGTTACTGTCTTACATAAGGACAGACCCATTTCAAAGACTAATATGAATACAATAAATATGGAGTTTACATACTAATTTTACAGACACTCTGCCCCACAGCCATAAAAATTTATACTTAACAGTGCAACATATAATTTAATCAGTTGATTTATTTGACAGGTTTTTCTTACTAAACACAAATAACTACCTGGTTTTCATATATATAATATATTTTTATATATATAGATATTCAACAATCTGTACAGTTTCTAAACATAAAACCCCTAAAAGGCACAATTGTCTATACAACATGTACAAAAATGGCTGGAGCTGACACAAAACAACAATTATTGGTCAAAGTTCATGATTGCACAAAGATTAGTTATAAGTTTATGTCAGAAAAATGTGCTTTAGGGGAAGGAGGGCTTTCAAAAAAAAACTAAGCATTACATATAAAAAAACAAAAACCCCAAAGCAGCAGCCACTAGGTTGCTATCACAAGCCGGTCCTCGTCGTCGTCACTGCTCAAGTCACTGAACTGGGCAGTGGCCTGCCTGCGCGGCAGGGCTGCGGGCCTGGGCCCCGGCCTGTCTGCGGTGAGAGGGTGCTGACCTGACTGCTCCGGGAAACCTTCAGGATGTGCCTTCGGCAGAGGCTCTGTCGTGGCTGCTGGTGTGCCCTGAATGGGAGGGAGTTCACGCGTGGGCTTCACCTGACTGACCGAGGCAGCCTTCCCTATGTCCATTTTACCAGCGCCATCAAGCCTTGTGCGGTCTCTTGCAGGGGCAGGTGGATCGAGCACTTTTTTTGCATTTTCCCACTGGACTTGAGGTGACCCCTGAGGAGACGCGGTCTTGCTGCCCTGGTTCCCACTGGCTATAGAAGTTGGCTTGGGGTGCACCTCACGTGCCCTGTTTTGGGAAGCTGGTGTTTCGGGGACGCCCTGTGCATCCATGGTTACTTGACTAACAGAGGGAATTAAAGTAGGCAATGCTATGTTCAAGATCTGGAGGCCGGGGATGTGTGCCTGAGGGGTGGTACTGCCCTGGGATGAAGGGTTAGCGGTCAAAACCTGCAGTCCGACAGCATTGAGAGCCAGCCCTGGTGGGTGCGCCTGCGGGGCCATGTTAGCATTGGCGAGGCCTAAGATGTTGACAGTTTCCATGCTCAGTGGTGTAAGTGACTGCAGGCCCGGGGTGCTGAGGTTCTGAAGGCCTGGCACACGGATTTGGCCAATGGGAATACATGGCACGACACTGCTTAATTCAGCCACTCCAGCGGGATTTGTAGCGCCAGACACTTCTGTGACCGGATCCCCAGGAGTGCCCACAGTTCTGCGAATTACATTGACAGCAGGAATTGTAAGTTGCATTGGCCCAGCTTGAATGGGTACAAAGGTAGAGTACGTGAGGCCAGCAGGTACCACATGGATTCCCCCGACTGGAACCATATTATAAGGTGTCTTGGACTGCTGCTGGGAATGCAGAGGAAGGTGGCTAAACAAATGAGTCTGGGGAGAAGGCAGGCCTGGAGTCGGTGGGAGTGTTATTTGCTGCTTCTGTTCTTGAGTGTCAGGCTGAGGTGAGGCCCCTGGAGGACTCCCTGCAGCCGTCTGGAGGCTGAGCTTGGCTGCAGAAGGAAGGCTCACAAAGGATGTGTTCTAAAAGACAAGAAAGAAGAACCCTTCAGGGCGGCGCTTTCTTAGGCACTCAGCTAAAATGCGATTCTTCCTAATGAGGTGAAGGAATGCACATTTGTGTTTTATAAAATTACGAGTTTGCTAAAAATTCTATTTTGGTTAAAAACATAAATTTCCAATGGGAAAAAAATTGCCCTTTTAATCTCTCATTTTCTAGGACAAATGACAGCAGCACATTTTTGTACAGTACTTTGCATTTTCCACATTTCCTGGGGATCACCTCTTTTATACTGAAATTGATCCTGTGATGGAGCCATAAATATATTCAGCTTTTGTTGTTTTTATTGCTGGTTCCAACAGCTCCGCCCTAGTTTAGAGATGAAGTGTCACTGAGAAATTGAGATATTAGTTGACAATCAGTATAAACTCAGGTAAGAATTGGAGAATCATTCATTTATAAAATAAAGAGTTGCCATTGATAAAAAGTTCTGCTGGTGGTTTATCCATTCATAAGTCTATGAAGTGTCTACTGAAGTGTAGGTTTCCAGGCACTGGCAGGCTGTGAGGGACTCTGGGACAGAGAAGCTTAGAGCACCAGTAACCCATATGAAAGTATGAATGTTAGGAGGAGCAATCTTGCAATCCTCTCATCCATCCAAGATTATCATTTAAATATCAGTTTTTTCTTGATATCTATATTACAGAGCTGCATTAACCTACATAATAATTTAATCTAAATACTTAATATTTAAATGTTCGTTTCATTTCATTTCAAATTTAGGGTAATCTACAGAAATGTATGCTTTCAAAGTCTTTATTTTCTCCAGTGTTACCTAGTAAACCAACATCTGCCACATAAAGAAATAAATCCTAGTGCAACTGCCAGTATACGCTAGAGGACAGAGACCTGCCGATGGCAGGAGAATGCCTTCCTCACAGAATCAGATGTCCCGCGCAGCCACCAGGCTAAAAGCAGGGAACCACCACAGTGCCTGACGGGACTTTCCTGAGCCTGTGTCTGGCCCTGAGCTGGTTCTTGGGCAGGAAGCTTTCCCAAGTGACCATAGTAAGGCGATCATTTAAGCAAAGTGAATTTCTTGATACGTTTGTTTGTGTCACATTAACTTTGCCATAGAAACTGGTAGCTGTTTTGCCAACAGAGACAAAGTATAAAATGTTTGGATAATCTAGTGCAAATCCATCAGATCAATGCCATTGGAAAAACAACTCAGAATAGCCACAGATGAGTATGTCCAAGATTCACGTTCTCAATAGGCACATACACGTTTTTATGTCAAGATGTTAAAAAAAGCAAATAAAAACAAACAAGTATATTTTAAAAGATCCATGGTTCATTCACAGATTTATAATATACTATGTGAACTCTGACTAAAACACCTAACCAGAATCACAAGGAAATAAATATCCTTTCTCTTAAATAAAACAAATTAACAAAGAGGCTTAAACACACTGAGTTAGCCTAAGTGAGTAATTTGAGAACATTATTTTCTTAAGCAATTAGGCTCCCCATATTAAATGGGTTAAACAAAAGGAAAACAACAAACCATTTACCTGTGTTAAAGCAACAGCCTTTCTGCCAACAGAACTTCTCAGAATTTCCTCTGATTCGGGGTAGTCCACAGACATCTGATGACAGGAAGACCTGGGTGCAGCTTCAGGTGACCGAGAAGAGTCTGCGGGAGTAGCTGTCCCATCCTCCTCATTCGCATGCTGCCTGGTCTTCAGGGTGGACTCTGCCTGCCTGCTGTGGTCTGACTGCATTGTGCTAAGTACGGTCATCTTAGTGGGCAACGCTCTGGGCAGAATGTCCATTGGGTCCATGTGGACCCCAGAAAAGCAATCGGTGATCCTGATCTCCTCATCAGTACCCATGGAGTCCTGAAGGCTACTTCTAGATGGAAGATGCTGCGGGCTGGCCGTGGCGGAGGGAGCTGCCGAAAGAACGGATTCTGCCTGGCTGTCTTCATCGTCATCTTCATTTTCATTATCATCCTCATCTGGACCATCAGACTCCTCAAGATCGTACCCAGACCGCTCGTAACCGAATCTTTGCCTATCATCTAATAAAAACAACCAACAGGGTATGTTACAGAATGTTTTGCAACTGGACAAATGCAATCTTTTTTTTTTTCTCACATAAGTTTGGCAATAGCATGAGGAATATAAAAGACACGGACTCTACCCACAGAAAGCCTGCAATTTAGTCGAGGAGAGTGACATGCGGCAAAATGAATGACTTAATCAGTGCAGCAGGAATCAGAGAAGTGAGGCACTAATAGAGTGGCATGGCCGGGGAGGCTTTGTTGCGGATGCAGAACATGAAATGAGCTTCGAAAAAGTAGACAGGCAGAGAGTCAAATGTAAAAAACGTCAGCAATAAAGATCTCAAATATTATATTTATAGAATCCTCCCCCCCCCAAAAAAAACTGAACTATATTAAAAAATTTAACAGATTTCAATACAATTTTTCCTGAGTTTTTTTTATATATAGTTCTTTGTATTTCCCTTTTATTGAACAAATTAAAAATAAATTAAACAAAAACAAAATGGCATTTCATATTTATAAGCAAAGTAATTGCCCTAAATACTTGAATAGTATTTTTGACATGCTTGTATGTTCTCTGATTTGTAACACTCTCATATTTAAGTCTCCTTTTACTTTCTTTTACTTAGGTGCTAAATTTTCCTATCATTTTTGTTCTGTGACGATTCAACCCACCCCTTCCAGGAAGGGGAATCTTAACTAAAATTCATTCACAACAGCTTCAGAAGGTCATGTGAAACTGTGTCCAAAGAGGAATCTTCTAGATGGTTCAACAAAGTCTCAAAATTTTTATTAGCTCATAAACTTTATATAGTCAACATTTTGCAAAGTTAGAGGCTCTTTCCCTTAGAAAATAAACTTTAAAAGTTAAATAGGAAAGTAATACAAAACTCCTACAACTGAACTGATCTGAGAAGCTACCAGACCATGTGCAGCTTGGCTGAGGTACATTGTGCACTTACATGTACATTTTGGAAGAAAAGAAAATGTAAAAAAAGAAATACACAATCGGTGTATCTCCTGGCTTCCCCCAATTTATTATCTGTATATTAATTTATCTGTATATTAATTTATCTGTATATTTATTTGTATATTAATTTATTTTACCATGTTTTTCTATATTACAGTTAAGTTGTTTGAGAAAAATTTCAAACGCTCGGCACCAACATTTACAGGTAATAATTTCTAAGGTGGAGCAGACTGCAGCTTTTATGTTGTTTATCCCAAGCACGTGATATTTTTAGAATTAAAATGATCAAAGATAAAATATATGCCTGTAGGTTCCTTTAACATGTGATTTCATAAGCTTTTTGTTTTAAGGGTTCGACTATTTTATTGTAAAGTAATAAATAATACTAACTTACTGAGTCCTAGCGGGTGCCAATGCTAGAAATGGAATGGGTGATTTCTGGGTAAATGTCCTGATCTCTGCTTCAATAATACCTCCCCTATACTGTCTTGATATTTGGAATTCTAAAATTAGAGTCATTCCTAATTTGTTTTAAATTTGCCACAGTAGTGCCAGATCAGATGTATTTTTAGAGAAGCCTTTTCTTTTAAAGGGGAAAGTAGAAAATCAGAAGAAGCTGGATGACTGGGAGGACAGAGAACCAAGAGGGGGCTGATTTCATTACAGACCAACCTACTGCAAAGTCTAAGTAGGGAATTAGTTACTTTACCTTAAAAACTATTACTTTTTTCTTTTTTAAAAAGTGGACCTAACTTAAATTTATGATTTTTCCAAAACTCATCATAAAGTTCAGGTCCCAGGTAATCAAATAGCTCAAACTCTAAGCAGAGACAGTGTCTATAGGAAGACTGAAGACAGTTTCTTTTATCGGGAGTAGACACAGCAGGATACTGGGCAATGGAAGTCTGCTAAGTAGCTGAAAGATTGGTTCAGAGTCAAGTGTGGGCTGGCAGGATTGTGTATATCCTCTGGGGCTACACGCTCTTCAGCTCAAGGCCATGAACTCCACCGAAGAGTTCACCGAAAAGAGCACCAAGTGTCCACTGTGGTCCAGAGCTAGGAGAAAGGAGCAGCCATGCAGGAGGGCAAAGAATTCCATCTGAATCCATTTTCTCTCTCTCCACTAGAGGAGAAAAACCTTTCCCTGTATTGGGAAAGGCAATACACATGGTTGCCCTTAGCCCATTGTGAAAACTCACTGTAGTGAGGAAGGGAAATGAATAGGAGAGAAGATACAACTTTACTCCTTGAGGAGGAATAGATTACCAGCTGAAGGGGGGATAGGAAGGAGAACGAGAGGGCCGCAGCCTAGAACTTTAAGAACACACTACCTGTAGAAGACTGAGGCCAGATCAACACAGTAATGGCACACAATCTCCTCATCACCCCTTAATGCCAAGCTAAAGAGCTTTATGTGACTAGTGGCCACAAAGTACTGCTAGGAGAGAAGCAGCAGAACAACAATGTGTAGAACAACTATCTATGAGGCACTATACAAAGAGAAGACCTAAAATTAGAATTGAATAGGAACTGGTCTTGTAATCCATCTTCCAATACAAACACAAAGTATCTCTACAGGAATTTGATGCCTCTGGTGCACTAAGGATATCCACTTCAAACAAGAAATCTTTCAAAGCCAGTGAAATTAGAAAAAATCCCACAATAGGTCTAGCAGAAGGAGTGACATGCCCACTACCAGGCAAAAATACTTTTACATTAGTCTGTACCACCTTGTACAAGATGTCAAACTTTCAACAAAAATTACCAGTCACACAAAAGGCAAGGAAAAAACATTACTTAAAAGAGGAAAAGCAGCCCTGACTGGTTTGGCTTGGTGGATAGAGCATCGGCCTACAGACCTAAAGGTCCCAGGTTTGATTCCAGTCAAGGGCATGGACCTTGGTTGCGGGCACAACCCCAGTAGGAGGTGTGCAGGAGGCAGCTGATCGATGTTTCTCTCTCATCGATATTTCTAATTCTCTATCCCTCTCCCTTCCTCTCTGTAAAAAAATCAATATAATCTAAACTAATAAAAGCGAAATAGTAAAATTAACCGTTTCTTCGGGACGCCCAACAGCCAATCAGAGCAATGGTATGCAAATTAGCCCAGCCAAGATGGCGGAGGCACGGGCTGGCAATGGAGCAATTCGCGCCGGCGCATGCAGAGGCCAGGCCTCCCCACTTGCGTGCTCCCGCGGTCGGTTCTGGAGAGTGGCCAGCGGCTGCAGGGCCGGGTGGCCTCCCAGGCCCCCAGTTCTGTGGCAGGGGCTGGCAATGGAGCGATCGGCCTGGCCTCTGCCCTGCGTGCTCTGGTGGTCGGTTCGGGCAGTGGCGGCGGCTGCAGGGCCGGGCGGCCTCCCAGGCCCCCAGTTCTGCGGCCGGGGCTGGCAATAGAGAAATGGGGCTGGAAATAGAGAGATCGCGCTGGCCCACGCACAGGTAGAGGCCTGGCCTCCGCCTGTGTGTGCCCTGGAAGTCGATTCAGGGCAGTGGCGGTTGGCAGCAGGGCCGGGACCTGGCTGCCCAGGCCCTGGCCCTGCAGCCTGGGCCTGGGAATAGAGCGATCAGGCCAGTGGTTGGTTCTGGGCGGCCTTGGGTGGGAACCAGCCCGGCCCTCGGCTGGGGCTGGCAATAGAGCAATCGTGCCCACGGTGGTTCCAGACAGCGGTGAGCAGCCACAAGGCCGGGAGCTGGCAGCCCAGCCTGGCCCTGCGAGGCCTGGGAATAGAGCAATTGGGCCCACGTGACCTCACAGGCTCAGTGGCGGGGGCTTGAGGTGGATACCCTCTCGGGGTCATGCCCGAGCATCCTCTGCCCCCACGCAGAGCCTCTGCCACAGGTCCAGACACCTGCCTCCACCCTGGGGGCCTCCATGGAGCGTGTGTGAGCGGGTGCCTGGCTCCACCCCCGTGTGTCCACTCAGCAGCATGGCCCCCGCAAGGGACCATGCACCAGCATCCACCCCCTGGCCTGCCACACAGCTCTGCACCAGGTGTGTCCCCTCAGTGGTGGAGGCCCACCAGGCATGTGCGATGGTAGGCCACCTGGCTGGAAACGTCCACGCCTGCACTCACCAGCCATCCCACCCCCCAGTGCACAAACCCTGAGGGGCCTGTGGCCAGCCTGAAAACAGCCCTCAGCCCCTCACCCAGACTGGCCATGCATGCCAGCAGGTGGACACCCCCCCAGGGGTCCCAGACTGTGAGAGGGCACAGGCCAGGATGAGGGACCTCCTCCTCCCCTCGCCGAGTGCACAAATTTTTGTGCATCGGGCCCCTAGTCAATATATATTTAAAAAAAGAGGAAAAGCAGTCAGAAGCAGTAGTGGGGTGATGGGGGCGGCGCCTTCCCCTGATCAGCCCAGTGACCTCTCGCAGAGAGTAGGCCAGACTGTGGCTTAGCCCCGCTCCCCACCCAGTGCACAAATTTTTGAGCATTGGGCCTCTAGTACATATATAAATAGATTGAAAGTAAAGTTTGGGAAAAGATACACTTTATATCAGTGGTTGCCAACCTTTCAGACCTCAAGGACAACTGCTTGGCAAAAATCATTAACTAAATTGGTAGACAATAAAACAATCCCCAGAGGAAAGAAAAGAAGAATTGCCAAGAAAGGAAGTAAGTGAAATTGAGGCATGCAATGTGTCAGAAAAAGAATTCAGAGTAATAGTCATACAGTTCATAAACTGGATGGATGAGAAAATCACCAATCTATGCAAAAATCAGGAAGATATCAAAAGTGATATAGCTACAATCAAAAATGAGATGGAAGGTTTAAACAGTAGACTAGAAGAAGCGGAAGAGTGAATTAGTGAGTTAGAAGATAAGATAGAGGAACAAGCCTCATCTGAACAACAAATGAAAAGAGATATTAAAAGCATGAGGAAAGCCTAAGGAAGGGAGCTTTGGGACAACATGAAATAAAGTAATATATGTATAATAATGGTGCCAGAAGGATAAGAAGAGCAGAAAGGATTAGAGAACTTATTTGAAGAAATAAAGACAGAAACTTCCCTTATATGGAAAAGAAAAAGTCATACAAGTACATAGAGTCCCAAACAAGATGAACCCAAAAAGACCCGTCATAAATACAATAGCAAATGCTAACGACAAAGAGAGAATCTTAAAGGCTGCAAGAAAGACACAGAGTTACCTACAAAGGATTCCCCATCAGATTATCAAATGATTTCTCAACAGAAACAAATCAGGCCCGAAGTAAATGGAATGAAGTATACCAAGTGATGCAAAGCAAAGGACTGAGTTCAAGAATACTCTATCGAGAAAGACTATCAATCAAAATTGAAGGGGAAATTAGGAGTTTTGCACACACAAAAAAGGCTAAAGGAGTTTATCACTATCAAGCTAGGAATGCAATAAATGCTAAAGGGAATGCTGTAAAAAGAAGAAATAGAAAGGGAAAGAAAAATGGGCATAAAAAATAAAATGGCTACAACAAGTACCTATCAATAATAACATTAAATATAAATGGAATAAATGCTCCAATCAAAAGACATCAAGTGGCTGAATGGATAAGAAAACATGACCCATATATATGTTGTCTACAAGAGACCCACCTCAGAGCAAGGAACTCACACAGACTGAAAGTGAAGGAATGGAAAAATATCTTTCAGGCAAATGGAAAGATAAAAAAAAGCTGGGGTAGCAATACTTATATCTGACAAAATAGAAGTGAAGACCATAATAAGAGACAAGGAAGGCCACTTCACAATTCTAAAGGATTGTGAATACAACAAGAGGATAAAACTGGTAAACATATATGTACCCAATGCAGGAGCACCCAAATACATTAAAAAAAACTTAAGGAAGATATCAGGGGAGAGACTGATCCTAATAAAAGTGTAATATTAAAATTAACCGTTTCTTCAGGATGCCTAACCCACGCCCACCAGCCAATCAGAGAGACTGTATGCAAATTAACCCAGCCAACATGGCGGCCGGCACTTAGGGACCTGAGTAAACAGGCAGCATCCGCTGCAGCAGGAGTGAAACTGTTTGTGGGCCGGCTGGGTGTCTCTCTGCTCCCGGGAACATATTTGCAACAAATGTTTTAATCCTAGGAGCTGAAGCAAACAGCAGACCGGGCCTGATTTCTAATTAAACATTGTTTCATTATAGAAGCCAGAGGTGAGGCAGAGAGGAGGTTTCGTAACTAGGCCCAGGCTTAAAGGAACAGTGTATCAATTATAGAAAATAAACAAACCCCAGAAACCTGCATCCAGCCAGCCTTGCTGGGACATTGGGTCAATGGGAACTGTGGGCAGACTGAAATTCTGAAAACAGCCATCAGCCCGTCACCCATGCTGGCCACACCCCAATGGGGTGAGGGACGTTACTGGGGGGCTTGGCCAGACTGCAAATAGCCATCAGCCCCTCACCCATGCTGCCCACACCCCAATGGGGTGAGGAATGTTATTGGGGGGCTTGGCCAGCCTACAAGCAGCCATCAGCCCCTCACCCATGTTGGCCACACACCAATAGGGTGAGGATCCATACTGGGGGGCTTGGCCAGCAAACAGCCATCAGCCCCTCACCCAGGCTGGCCAGGTACCCCAGTAGGGACCCAAAACATGAAGGGACTCTGGGCAATCTGAAAACAGCCCTCAGCCCATCACCCAGGCTGGCCACACCCCAATGGGGTGAGGATCCACACTGGGGGTCTTGGCCAGCCTGCAAACAGCCATCAGCCCCTCACCCAGGCTGACCAGGCACACCAGCAGGTGGACATCCCCAGAGGGGTCCCAGACTGCGAGAGGGCACAGGTCGGGCTGATGGACCTCCCGAGTGCACAAATTTTTGTGCATCAGGCCCATAGTAGCAATATAATCATAGTAGGAGACTTGATAGCTCATTGACATCACTGGATAAATCCTCTAGACAAAAAAATCAGCAAAGAAACAGCAATCCTAAATGACTCACAGATCATATGGCCTTAACTGACATCGTCAGAACATTCCAAACCAAAGCTACAGAATATACATTCTTCTCAAACACACATGGGACATGTTCAAAGATAGACACCATAAGAGGGCACAGGCTAAGTCTCTCCAAATTCACAAAGATTGAAATCATATCAAGCATCTTCTCAGATCACAATGGTATAAAATTAGAAATCTACTACAATAAAAACAATCACAAAAATTCAAATACTTGGAGGCTGAATAGCATGCTATTAAACAAGGATTAGGCTTTCAAAGGGATCAAAGAAGAAAAAAAAATCCTGGAAACAACTGACAATAAAAACACAACAATCCAAAATCTATGTGACACAGTGAAAGCAGTCCTGAGAGGGAAGTTCATAGCTTTAAAGACCTACCTCAAAAAAACAAGAAAAACTGATAATAAACCATCTAATTATGAAATTTAAAGAATTACAAAGAGAGCAACAAGAAAATCCCAGAGTGAGTAGAAGGAAGGAAATATAGTAAGAGTGGAAATAAATGACACAGAGACCAAAAAAAAATACAAAAGATCAAGAAACCAAGAGCTGGTTCTTAAAAAAGAAAAACAAGATTGATGAACCTCTAGCCAGGCTCACCAAGAAGCAAAGAGAGAGGACTCAGATAAACAAAATCAGAAATGAAAGCAGCAAAATAACAACAGACCCCACAGAAATATGTAGAATCATAAAAAAAAAAAATACTATGGGCAACTCTATTCCAACAAACTGGTCAACCTAGAAGAAATGGACATATTCCTAGAAAAATATTACCTTTCAAAACTCAATCAGGAAGAATAAAAAAAATCTGAATATGCTGGTAACTATGGAAGAAATTGAAGCAGTAATAAAAAAACTTCCAACAAACAAAAGCCCTGGACCAGAAGGGTTCACAGTGGAGTTTTATCCAACATTCAAAAAAGAAATAAAACCTATCTTCCTCAGACTACTCTGAAAAATTCAAGAGAAAGGTACACTTCCAAGCTCTTTCTATGAAGCTAGCATTACCCTAATCCTAAAATCAGATAAAAACAATACAAAGAAAGAGAATTACAGGCCAATATCCCTCATGAACATAGATGCCAAAATCCTCAACAAAATCCTAGCAAATTGAATCCAGCAATACATAAGAAAGATCATACACCATGACCAAGTGGGATTTATTCCAGGGATGCAAGGATGGTATAATATCCACAAATCAATAAATGTGATATACCACATAAACAAATTGAGAGATAAAAACCATACAATCATATCAACTGATGCAGAAAAACCACTTGACAATATCCAACACCCCTTCTTGATAAAAACTCTCAGCAAGATGGGAGTAGAAGAATCATACCTCAACATAATAAAAGCCATATATGACAAACCTACAGCCAACATCATACTCAATGGGCAAAACCTGAAACCATTTTCCCTAAGAACAGGAACAAGACAGGGCTGCCCACTCTCACCACTCCTGTTCAACATAGTACTGGAAGTATGAGCCATGGTGATCAGACAAGAAGAAGAAATAAAAGGCATCCAAATTGGAAGGGAAGAAGTAAAATTTTCTTTATTCACAGATGACATGATATTGTACATAGAAAACCCTAAAGACTCCATCAAAAACTACTAGGCTTAATAAATGAATTCGGCAATGTAGCAGGATATAAAATTAATACCCAGAAGCCTATGGCTTTTGTATACACCAATAATGAACTCACAGAAAGAAACTAAAAAAGCAATCACATTTACCATTGCAATAAAAAAATTAAAATACCTAGGAATAAAGGAGGTAAAGGACCTGTACTCAGAAAATTACAGGACACTGAAAAAAGAGATAGAGGAAGACATAAACCAAAGGAAGAATATACATGTTCATGGATTGGTAGAATCAACATCATTAAAATGTCCATACTACCCAAAGCAATCCATAAATTCAATGCAATTCCCATTAAAATACCAACAGCATACTTCAAAGACCTAAAACAAACTCTTCAAAAATTCATCTGGAATAAAAGAAGACCTCAAATAGCTGCAGCAATCTTGATAAAGAAGAATAAAGTTGGAGGGATCACAATATCCGATATCAAGCTATACTACAAAGCTGGTGTTCTCAAAACTGCCTGGTACTGGCACAAGAACAGACATATAGACCAGAACAGAACAGAGAACCCAGAAATTGACACAAGCCATTGTGCTCAATTAATATTTGACAAAGGAGGCAAGAACATACAATGGGGTCAATATAGTCTCTTCAATAAATGGTGTTGGGAAAATTGGACAGACACATGCAAAAAATGAAACTAGACCACAAACTTATACCATACACAAAAATAAACTAAAAATGGATAGAAGGACTTAAATGTAAGATGGGAAACCATAAAAATCTTAGAAGAATCCACAGGCAGCAAAATCTCAGACATATGTCGAAGCAATTTCTTCACTGACACAGCTCCTAGGGCAATGGAAACTAAGGAGAAAATAACCAAATGGGACTATATCAAAATAAAAAGCTTCTGTACAGAAAACAAAGCAACAAGAAAGCCCACTGCATGGGAGAACATACTTGCCAATGTTATCTCCGGTTTAATCTTCAAAATGTAGAAGGAACTCATATAACTTAAAAAAGGAAGATAAACAATCTAATAAAAAATGGGCAAAGGACCTAAATAGACACTTTTCAAAAGAGGACATACAGAAAACCAAGAGACATATGAAAACATGCTCCCAGTCACTAATCATCTAGGAGATGCAAATCAAAACTACAGTTAGGTACCATCTCACACCTGTCAGAATGGCTATAATCAACAAATCAACAAACGACAAGTGCTGGAGAGGATGTGGAGAAAAAGGAACCCTCCTGCACTGCTGGTGGGAATGCAGACTGGTGCAGCCAATGTTGAAAACAGTAAGGCATTTCCTCAAAAAATTAAAAATGGAACTCCCATTTGACCCAGTAATACCACTTCTAGGAATATATCCCAAGAAACAAGAAACACCAATCAGAAAGGATATATGCACCCCTATGTTTATAGCAGCACAATTTACAATGGCTAAGATTTGGAAACAGCCTAAGTGCCCATCAGCAGATGAGTGGATTAAGAAACTGTGGTACATCTATACAATGGAGTACTATGCTGCTGTAAAAAAGAAGGAATTCTTATCATTTGCCACAGCATGAATAGACTGGAGAGCATTATGCTAATTGAAATAGCCAGTCAGAGAAAGATATCACATGATTTCACTCATTTGTGGAATATAAAGAATATTATAAACTGATAACAAAAATAGATACAGAGACAAAGAAGCATCGAATAGACTGTCAAATCTCAGCGGGAAGGCTGGGGAGTATTGGGAAGGGTTATGGAATCAACCAAAGGACATTCACTGGGGTGGTAAGGGCATGTGCTGGGGGGCGGGGAGGAAGGGAGGTTAATGGGTAAAAAAGAGGCATATGTACTACTATTTGTAACATTTTAAACAAAAAAAAAGTAAATAAATAAAAGTATAGTCAATAAGCTAGCTTATAAATATGCATCAGTTAGGTATAGACATTAAAAGCTTCATATAATTATTTGATTATGAATAGCAGGATATATGAAATGCAGCCTCTGGATGTGTGTGGCTCTCTGACTGTTCTTGTAGATAGTTTTAGTGGAACAGCCAGGCTCCTTAGTTTACATGTAGACTACGGCAGGTTTCGCACCACAACCAGAGTTTAATGGTTACAACAGAGACTGTATGGCCCCAAAAGCCTTAACTAAAATAGTTGCAATTAGGTCCTCTATAGTGAAAGTTTGCCAACATCTACACTCTATTTCAAGATTAAACCTTAAAACCATCCTGTGACGAAGCTGAAATCAAACTTACACAAGGAAGTGAAGGAATTTATATAGGACTAGAAGACATGGAAGCCAGAATTTAAAACCAGGTTTTTATACATTTATGAATCCCGCCATTAATCCAATTAGATATGCTGACTTTTTAGCATTATATTACAACTGTTTTTTTGTGGCTTATACAACAGACTGTAAAACTGCAAGAGAATAAGTTGGTATAGCCCACGCATCCCCCAGGCACTCGGGGACAGAAGGAACCCACACACTTGCTTAACACATTCATAAATATATGTCCCTTAAAAGTTCTATTTAATTTACAACCTCTAAATACATTTTCCCTCATTATCAATAAATTCTTCCAAATGCAGTACAATTTTACATAAGTTTAATTCCTTTATTTTTGTGTGAATTAAATTCATTAGGAAAAAGAGGCATGCAATGCAGCAATACTGTTTCAAAAGCAAATGTTTTGATAAACTTATGTCAAACATCTTCCTACAGATATATTTCAAAAGTATCTTTTGAAGGTCAGTTGGATGAACTGCACCCTGCCCTCCTCCCAGCACTGCTGGACAGTGACACCTGCTGGAAGAGTCTGATCCAGAGGCAGCACAAGGAAGTCTATCAGGACAGGCTGCACAGAGTCCTCAACACCGCCCCCAGCCCCAGCCCTTACTCCAGCCCCCAGCTCCCAGCCCCAGCCCCAGCCCTGGCATTCCTTGTTGTACTTTGCTTGTTTTTGTTTTTCTAACTTGTTTAGAAATATTACTTATAAATCCAGACAAAACAAAAGCAACCTGAGGAAAGTAACTTTTTAAAAGCATGTAACTGCTGCAGTAATGCTTTTTTTTGGTTTGTTTTTAAAGATGAAAACATCATTAAGAATAATGGGCCAGAGTTTAATATTTTTCATTTTAGGAAGTAAACTTCATAAGACTATCACATATGTGCACTCATTAATGAAATAATACTTTAACTACAACTCTTAAGCCCTATCTATTCTTGTTTCATATTATGCATGAACATTTTTCTTAAAAGGAATAGTTTTCCATAAAAACCCATTCTACATAAAAATACACTCTACAGCTTTTGCTTAGATGTTTTATAACCATCACTTAGGTTATTTTTAAGGGCCAGTGTGATGGAGGCTTTAAATCCTGTGATCTAAGATCATCATCATCTTACACGTTATCAAGAATGATGTTTCTAGTTATTCTGCTGTATGGAATGGCTCCCTCAATTTGACAGTTCAAGGCACATTATTAACATTCCTCATATTGAAGTCAGCATTCTGTTGACAAAAACATTCTCTAGATCAAGGCATGAAAAGTAAATAGCTGGCAGTGTGATTTTTGACACAAAAAGTGAAAAGGAAAAAGTTTTCCTAATTCCCCAAGAACACAGGAAAAAATTCCCCAGACTATATAATTTTTCCTGGCAAGAACACAGGGCATGTGCACCTGGGCTGTAAGGATTTCATAAGCACATATTATAATTACAGCTTGAGTTGCCAGTTTTCAACTAAATGGAAACTCCTTTTAAATGCCAAAATGTACAGACTTTAATGGCTGGCTTAGAAAAAATTTCTAATTCCCTCCACTTAATTCAAAATAAACATTTCCTAATATCTCTAAATGTAATCCATTTAAAAATTAGAACAGGAACTCATCCGCTAACGGAAAAAATAGATAGCCATCCAGCCCGCTGTTGGCCAAGGGTAAGGAAACAACAAAAAGATCCAGGGTCTTCTGAGTCTTCTGGCCCTTCATCACACCACTTGCACATTGACCTCTAATAAGCATCCTTTATCACCAGGGAACTTGCACATTATACTGATGAGTGACATCCTGGGTATTGTGTGGTTGGTACAGTGGAGAATGAGTTTAGGATCCTTAAAAAAAGGAAAGACTGAGGACAATGCCAGGAAAAGAAGTACTGAAGTTAAATAGAAATAAATCTGGAGTAAACCTTTGGTGAAAATAAAACAAGGCAGATATAAAGTCAATACTAAATACAAACGCAGAATAAAAAGACTTAAGACTTTGCCCACAAAGCCATAAGCTGACCAAGACACTACCAAATGGTAATGATGTTTACAAAATAAACATTATGATGGGATCCTGTGTAGCAATACCCTCTGGCCTTTGGTGAACATTTAATGAATTTTGTTGAATGACTGAACGCTCAGAGATGAAATTTCTTGGTGATCAATTAAATGACCAAGCCCCCAAATTTATCCTATAAGCCTGAAAACACTGTCTATAGGTTTCTGGGGGCGACTAGATTAAGAAACCTGTCTCGCCCTGAACAGTTTGGCTCAGCGGATAGAGAGATCCCAGGTTCGATTCTGGTCAAGGGCATGAACCTTGGTTACAGGTACATCCCCAATAGAAGGTGTGCAGGAGGCAGCTGATCGATGTTTCTCTCTAATCGATGTTTCTAATTCTCTATCCCTCTCACTTCCTCTTTGTAAAAAATCAATAAAATAAAAAAATAAAATAAAAAATAATCCTGTCTCCCAGATAACACTGTGATGGTGTCTTTTTGTTTTCTTTGAAAAGATTTATTCCATTCCCCAGATGTCTGAGGTAATCAAAATTTAAACACATGTAGCAAGATTTTTGTAGATCTGTTAGTTGACTGGATGAGTGTACATATAAAATATAATATACAATATTATATTTTATATGAAGGCCTCTGGCCAGGGCAGGGGACCCCCAGCCCCCTCTGATCGCCCTCGGGTCCCCCACCTCCCCCGCCATCTGCCTGGCTAACAGGCCTTACCACTTCAGTGGTGGGGTTGAGCCGGACTGGGCACCATCATCTTGTGGCCATGGGGGTGGCCATCTTTGTGACAGAGTGATACCTAATTTGCATATTACTTTTATTAGATAGAATGTGGCTATGGGCGCCTCCATCTTGTGGCTATTTGGGCTGCCATCTTGTGGCTATGGGGGCGGCCATATTTGTGATGGAGTGACACCTAATTTGCATATTACTCTTTTAATTAGGTAGATTATTAGATAGAACGTGGCTACGGGCGCCTTCATCTTGTGGCTATGGGGGAAGCCATCTCTGTCACAGAGATGCCTAATTTGCATATTACTCTTTTATTAGATAGGATTCTGTATTATTTAATTGGCATCAATAATCTACTGGCATAATTAAAGGACAAATTTCAACTGTCAAAAAATAACTGGGTGATAAAAGATATTCCGTACCATAGTTTTTTCTTAATTATTTTAAATCCTCATTTTTCATGTAGCTAGACTATATCCCTTGTGAGATTAAGTGCAGTTGTGGAGGCATAACAAAGGCATTCAAAAAGCTGCTAATCACTGCCTCTTGGGATGCAGGTTGGAAAGTAAACTGTGATAACCTTAGCATGTTCTTGAATTTTGACTGTAGACATGCACCAAATGGAATCTTAGTGATTTCCACGAGTGCACTGTGAGGAGGGCTGAAGGTCAGGTTTGTGTAATCTAACACAAAATATGAGCAATGACATCATGAATCCATGTTGCCACACAAGCATTTGAGAAAACTGTTCATCATAACATCAAGTTATGTGTCAAAAGACCTACACTGCCCAATGCAATTTTATCACTTATTTTCACTTATTGGGCTAAGAAAATGGAGAATACGTTGTCAGGCAGGAACTTCAGTATGGCAGAGGATCCCATGTGGTGGCTGAAGTTTCAGAGGAGATGCTGCCATGCACGTGACTGTAGCTGGTTAGTGTGCCCGGTGAGCAGGGAGGTAGAAACTCCCATGGGCAAGGAGCACACAGGGAGGAGAACCAGCATGCAAGGTCACCTGAAAATGACCAGCCGCCAAACTCCAGAGCTTTGTCCTCCTATCAGATACATATTTCAAAACTTAAAACTATAAACCTAAAACTGTGACCTTAAAACTGTAAACTAACTTAAAAATATTTTCTCCCTTCTAATTTTTTAAAAGCCAGCCACTTCATCCACTACTATAGCTACTTATAAAAAAATGTGTATTTTTTCTTGGAAAATAAAATTGATAGTGAAATTGAATACTTCATAACATGTTGCTAGTCCTTTAATGTCTTTATGGAGTTGATAAGGGCAATGTTTTAAGACATATGGAAATACTGAAGTAGAAACATATCAAATCCTTATCTTTCATTATAGTCTATTCTATGAAGAAAACTCTATACCACAGTGATGCCGGGCCAGAGTAGAAATTAGTTCAGGGGGAGTAATGCCCCCTAATTTAATAAATGAAGAGTGAGGTTTCTGAATTAGTCATCATACATTTATACATACTTATTTATTTATTTATTTATTTATTTATTTATTTATTTATTTATTTATTTATTTATTTGCAAACTAATGTCACGAGGGAAAAGACGCACCAGACTTTCCACCCAAATTTGTAAATTCCATCTAGGGGAGAGTGAGGAATGGACTTTGTTTATAAAAACACGCTTCCAGACAAAGATTTTCTCTCTATGGTATTATTTATTTTTGTTGGTGGTGAATATAACTTAATGAAATCATGCTTCTTTTAGTCATTATTGTCTAAATTCCCACAAAATAAAACAGAAGTGGGAGGGAAAAATGCAAAAATCGTAACAACGAAAATTCCAGGGTCACGGATTATCATTTATTTCTTTATTTCAAAAAAATATTTGAGAAAATAATCTGGGTTAAAAATCAGAAATATAGGGGCCTAAAAGATAATGGCTTTAAATAATATACACAAAAAACTCAGGCTTTCTTAAAAAAAGGAACACTGTATATCACTGAATGTTTACTAGAATACAAATACTAGAAAAATCATAACTAAGAGATAATGGTTTTCAAGTGTCCAAAATCAAGAAATTTATATAAACTGCCACAGCAGAGACTGGTTATATCTAGGGAGAAATGAGTATAGTTGAAACCTAGAAAGATCACTTCCCATGCATAGGATGACCTATTCACCAACCACTGTCCCAGGTGTGCCCTGTCCAACTTTCTCATCCTGTGCCATTTACACTTTTAATGTCCTATTCTTGTCTTACCTCTGGGCATTTGCTCAAACAAGTCCATAATGCCTGCCTTCCTTTATCCTACCCCCTCATTGATACCTTTGACGTAAAACAATGTATGAATAAATAACTTCCTTCCCTTTCCTCTGGGACACACTTCGTCACCCTTCTGCAACCAACGAGGCCACCACGGCTCCCTCACTGATCCCAGGCTTGGGAGGTGAACCCTGCCAAGTCAGAGCAAGCTCCAACCTCACGTCTCGTGCTGGGGTGCTAAATAGATAAAGGAAGGAATCTGAAAGAGAATAAACTTTTCTGGAACTACTGGGAAAAAAAAAAAGGAACAAATTTTATCAATCTGGAGAGATCATTACTGAGGATGCAAAAACGGAATAGTCAGATAACTTAAATTATCTTTTAGTCTTCTAAGCCAATGACCAAAAAATAAGCAATTACCAAACAAATGCCTGCACCACTTTAACAATACCTGTATCGACTTTGGCCATATCATATAAATACTATTTGTAAGTGAAGGCATTAAATATTGTATTATAGCTACCATTTGATTTTAGTAAAGGAAGTTAATGGACAATTAATATATCAAATTCTAAAAATAATCTTGAATTATTTCCTGACAGACTGTAGGTCATTTGTTCCCAGCCATCCATTTAATCAATAATTATTTACTGTTATCACTGTTTGCTAGGCACAATCCTAAGGTGCTGGGGACAGAGAATAAACACAACTGACATCCCTGTCCTTCCCTCTGGTAGCACTCAGTGCTCTAAGAAAAAATAAAGCAGGACAGGAAGCATAAGTAATGCTGGCTGTAAGAGACTGAGGTGCTTTTTGTTTTTTTAATTGGTTCAGGAAGGCCTCACTGGTAGGAGACATCTGAAGGAGATAATGGGTTAAGTCTTGCAATATCCAGTACAGGATATTCTAAAGACAGGCAACAAGTACAAAAAGGAGACAGGGGCCTGCTGGGTGTATTCAGTGAAGAAGAAGACCAGTGTGGTTGCAGATGGGTGAGCAAGGGAGGCAGGAATGAGAGAAGAGTTCCAGAGATGGCGGTGAGGACGGGTGAGTGGGCGAGAGCTCAGAGGGTACAGATTATTGCTTCGATGGAGACCTGAAACTGCTGGAGGGTTTTAAGCAAAGTAATGAGGTAGTTTTTTACAAATTACTTTGGTTGCTGTATGAAAACAATCTGTAAAGGGGCAAAGGTTGAACCATAGGGATTACTATGAGCAATTTAGTAGAGGTGATAATAGTTTTGACCAGGGTTGAGTGGCAAAGGTAGTTAAAAGTGGTTGAATTCTGGATATATTTTGAAGGAAGAGCAGAAAGGTAACCTGGTGGATTAGAAGCAAAATTAGGGCATCAAGATTTTTGGTCTAGCAGCTGAAAGGATGGGAGGTCTGTAGGGAAAGCATGCTTCTTAGAGGTAAGATGAAATCAGAAGTGGCCATGTCAAACTTGAAATGCCTATTAGACTTTCAAGTGGAGATGGTGTGCAAGAAGATGGATATGTAAATTTGGAGTAAATATGGGAATCATCAGCATATAGGTGGTATTTAAAGTCAGAAAACTGGGTGAGATTACTTAGAGAGTGAGTATAGATAGAAAGGAGACTGGAGACCACAGCCAGGGAGCAGTACATTTAGAGGCTGGGGAGATGAGAAGTCAGCCTTGGAAACTGAAAAGGAACAGCTAGTGTTAGAGTAGAAAATAACAACCTTCAGGCTTTCCTCTCTACCCACATGAACATCTGAAGAATTGCTAAGCAAAATCCCATCTCTGAATATCATCAATTTACTGGAATGAAACTTTTTAAAGAATAAGACCCAACCTTAGGATAATAATCAAGAAAACACAAAGATAGCAAACTATCATTCATCAAATTGGTTAAAATTTAAAATTCTTAGAATATATAGTGTAGAATGTGCAGAAATGGAAAGTTTCCTCTGGAGAACAATTTACAATTATAAAGCAAAATTAATTTTTAGGTGTCTACATACAAGTTGAGACTGTTTATGCAAATTAACAAACAAAACCATATATATATCTATACCACATATATGTATATATACATGCATGTACATGTACATTAAAGGAATTGAAAGAAAACCCTTAAATGCAGAGTGTTTGCCTCTGAGGGGGAGAGTGCCTGGAAATGATGGGTAAGGAAAACTACATATAATGTATAATGCTTTACTTAGCTTGTTTTTACAAAGATACATTGAGTTTATGAAAAAGATTTGAAAAAAATGTGAGAAAATATTTACAGGGTTGGTCAAAAGTAGGTTTATAGTTGTTCATATAGAAAATAACACAATAATTAATAAATAATAATACAAGAATAAACTGTGTTTCATGTACTCACAACTGTAAACCTACGTTTGCTCACCCTGTACAATCATCCACTCTGGCGTGAGGACATAAGGGCATGTAATAAAACTCTTTGTAATCTTTCTGTATTTAAAATAAAGCAAATATTTTTTTTAAAGCACAAAAGAGAATAAAAGGAAAACAAGAATATGTTTAACACAATAAATATGTATTACATCTATACTTACATCCCAGGCCTACAATAAAGCAAAAGCAGAAGAATATATTTTGTTGGCATATTAATAAACTATTACTAAGTCTCTATTATTTCATAGCATTTGGCAAAATCTACTCTTATGCTATAACTTACTATTCAATAAAACCCGTGAAATAACTTTGAATACACTGGGAATAAATATAGTAATTAAAAAAAAACTGAGAGAGAAACATGTAAAACCACCAGTTTTATCAAGAGCTCTAATGTGAAGAGGGAATTAGGCTGTAAATTCGCATTATAATCAAAGATTTGCATCAAGTGTTTCTGGAATGAGATGAGAAATACAAACATGAATGAACAGACATACAAGTCCATCAGTCAGCCCATCTAAACAGTAAATGATAATTAATGGAAACCATACTTAATGCTCCTATGCAAATTTGGGATATAAGTATGTCTCTGTTAGAGGACTCTGCAGACATGAGCTTATCTATCTACACTTATAAAAGAGTAGCATGCAAACTGGTGTCACTCTGCTACGTCTACCAGACAATCAGAGTGATATGCAAATTAACCCAACGAAGATGGAGGTTAATTTGCATACACAGGTGTGGAGTGAAGACTGAAGACAGTGCAGAAGGAAGCCAAGTGCTGCAGAAGGGAGTCAAGTGGCAGAGAAGGGAGGGAGCAAAGTGTCAGGCTTCACTCCCTTCTCTGCTTTGCTCTGGCTCAGGAAGCCCTATTCTTGCAGGAATCTTCCTGCGACGGGCTTCTAGTATATATATAAAAGTCTAAACAACTTTATGACCAAACGACCGGTCGATTAGTCACTATGACATGCAATGACGACCAGGGAAAAGACACTCAACACAGGAGCTGCCCCCTGGTGGTCAATGTGACTACCACACTGACCCACAGGGGGAGCGCCACTCAGCCAGAAGTCAAACTCATGGCTGACGAGTGCAGCTGCAGAGGTGGGAGCCGAGCAGGGGTGGCATTAGGTGCAGCAGGGCTGGAGTGAGTAGGATCAGCACAGCTCCCGGCCCCAGCTTGTGCTCCTCCCTGGCCACCTGTCGCTTAGTGCACTGCTACATCCCTCGTACCCCATAAGCCTGCAGTTACAATCTCTGGTTGAAGCACGGACACTCAGAGTAACCAGGACGAGCCTGATATTGCCATCAAGCTCCTAAACTCTGCCATCGGGTATTGAGATAAAATATCATCTCTTAACGATTGCCCCAGAGCTACAGAGGAATGCAGCAATATAATAGTGGCCACAAGGTGGCTACTGACAATCAGGGTAAAAGTCAAAGAGAGATGGATCTGAAGGTTGGGGGCATAGGCAACAGAGCACCTCAACTCCCAAGGTCCCCAACTTTGTATTATTCACCTTGGAGGATCTCATCCAGCTCTGAGTGGTGGAAAGCATCCAGCATGGCCTAAGGTGTCCACTGGGGACCTCCTGGCCGGCAAGGTGCAACCCTAGCTGCAGAGGGGACATTTGGAAATATTTTTTCAGGAAGCTGCGAGGAGGACAGACTCCCCAAGTGACTTCCCAGCAGCTCACTGAGAAACAGAAACTCCCTGAGCACATAGGCGCAGGCTCCCAATTTCCTTTCAATGTGCATGAATCTGTGCACCAGACCACTAGTCTAATCTAATAAAAGTGTAATAATGAAATTGACCATCCCTTCGGGATGCCTAAGTCATGCCCACCAGCCAATCAGAGCGACTGTATGCAAATTAACCCAGCCAACATGGAGGCTGGCACTCACGGAACTGAGTAAACAGGCAGCTTCCGTTGCAGCTGGAGTAAAACTGTTTGTGGCCGCCTGGGCATCTCCTGGCTCCAGGCAACAACATATTTGCAACAATGTCTCAATCACAGAAGTCTAGGGAGCTGAAGCAAACAGCAGGCCAGCCAGAGCCTCCTTACCTGCCTAAGCCTCAGCTTAAAGGAACAGTGTATCAATTATAGAAGACTGAGAATTGAAGCAAACAGCAGTCCTGGCTGCTTGCAACATTCTTTCAATTATAGAAGCCACGAACTGAAGCTGACAGGTTTCCTTACCTGCCTAGGCTTCGGCTTAAAGGAACAGTATCAATTATAGAAGATAAATAAACCCCAGAACCTGCTTCCAGCCAGCCTTGCTGGGACATTAGGTCAATGGGAGCTGTGGGCAGCCTGAAAGCCTGAAAGTGGCCCTCAGCCCGTCACCCACGCTGGTCACACCCCAATGGGGTGAGGGATCCCACTAGGGGGCTTGGCCAGCCGGCAAACAGCCATCAGCTCCTCACTCAGGCTAGCCAGGTACCCCAGTAGGGGCCCAAAACCTGACGGGGCTGTGGGCAGCCTGAAGATGGCCCTCAGCCCTTCACCCAGGCTGGCCACACCCCAATGGGGTGAGGGTCCACACTGGGGGGCTTGACCAGCCTGCAAACAGCCATCAGCCCCTCACCCAGGCTGACCAGGCACGCCAGCAGGTGGACATCCCCAGAAGGGTCCCAGACTGTGAGAGGGCACAGGTTGGGCTGAGGGACCTGCCGAGTGCACAAATTTTTGTGCACCGGGCCTCTAGTCTATATATATAAAAGCCTAAGTTACTGTCCAACCTTCTGACCATTTGACCAGTAGCTATGATGTGCACTGACCACCAGGGGGCAGAAACTCAACACACAGAAACATAGAACAGGCTGATGAACCTCAGAGGGAAGGGCGGGAAGAGATTAACTAAAGATCTTATATGCATACTAGAGGCCCAGTGCACGGATTGTGCACTAGTGGGGTCCCTCAGACTGGCCTGCAGGGATCAGGTTGAAACTGGCAGTCCAACATCCCCCTAGGAGTCCTGGATTGCAAGAGGGTGCAAATCTGTGCACCAGGCCTCTAGTTTTTTAATAAGATCCCTCTTCTTGAAGAAGTAAAACATTTAAGAGTATATATTGTAATAATAACACCTTTCACGTTATGTTCAGGCATCATTATTTCATATTGCAACCTCTTTGTCTTTTCTCTTCTGTGGGTAGAAAATACACTTGCTGAAACTGTTACTCATTTTTCCTAGCTTTTTACTTTTGAAATGCTCAGCATAATAGAGACACTGACACAGAATTAAACAGACACTGACACATAATTAAATTCCTAGCAATTAAAAAATTAGCTTTTATATGTGGAATCAAAAATGCCAAAAAGTCCTCAAATAAAAAAAAAAAAACACACAGAAAAAGAGATCAGGTTTGTGGTTACCAGAGGCAGGAGGTGAGGGGAGAAGGAATTGGAGAAAAGGTGGTCAAAAGGTACAAAGTTCCAATTATAATAGCAGTACTAGAAGTATAACACGGTAACTATAGCTAATAGTGCTATATGGTATATATGGAAGTTATTAAGAGAGTTATTTGCTTTCTCTTTTTGTTATATCTATAAGAGATGATGAATTATAAATAAACTTATTGTGGTGAGCATTTCACAATATGCATTTACGTTATGCAACTGTGCTGCACATCCTAACCTTATACGGGGATTTATGTCAGTTATATTTCAATAAAGCTGGGGAAAAATCAGCTTTTAATAAATATGTTCCTCGGACAAAAAAATTACAAGTGTTAATTGGGTATATATTTTTAAATCCTAACTTTGCCATCCTCAATATGTATCAAAGCATCAAATTGTACATAAATCCTAAAAAGCTCCATATTGTCCTAAATTTGTTATGATTACCCTTTTCTTCTTTTAAGAATACATCAGTTTATTCTCCAAAAAAGGGTTAAAGGTAGTCCTTTCCAGTGCTTACATATTACATCATTTCAACTGTATCACTTAAGATGTGAGTCCCTTTTCTAGCATATTTATAAATAAATTCAGGCTGATTCATTCAGTGTGTTACTGGTTGTGGAATTAGATGCATTTGGTTTGTTACCTATATTTTCAATGATGTCCTCACCTTTTTTTTCTTTGGAAAATTTATCTATATCAAACTAATGTTCATTAAATAAAACAAGTAAGCAGGTAAATGTTTAGGACATTTTTCAAAAAAGCAGTAGGACAACTTTTTTGTTAATTGCTTGGGTTTAAAAATGTCTTAGGGAAGGATAATTCTATTCTCTGATTGGTCAGAATGGGTAATCAGGTTTACTTTGCTTCAAAGTTGATTAAAGATAAATACTTTCACTTGTTGAGTTAACATTGTTAAGAAAACAACTGGTTAAGTTTTCTAAAATAGAAAACGCTTTGGGGAGCAAGCAAATGTTTTATTCCACAAATATTTGTGGAGCAGCTACTGGGACCCAGGCACTCTGCTAATGGCTGTGGGTGAAGCAAAGATTTGGTCATCGATTCTGCTCATGTATGTATGCTCAACAGTTTCAGGGGGGGGTGGGTAAGGTAAGCATGTAAATCCTCAAAAAATAAGGCAGAAAAGGATTCAGTATTTTCAGGAGGAAAACTAAAATATTTCAGGAGTTCAGAGAAGGGAAAAATTGCTTCCCCCAAAAGTAGTGTGGGAAGGGAAAATCAGAGAAGGCTTTGTGACAGCAGTGGTATGAGCAGATCTTGAAGGAAAGGAAGACTTCGACCAATGCAAACTTGAGCCAGGTTTGTGTGGGGAGTGAGGGCAGGGTGCAGATAAGGCTGTATAGTAGAGAGCTGAATCAATGTCAGGGAAGCAGGAAATCCAAGCATTAGGATAGGTAAAAGACAGAAAGGAGAAAAAAGGCTAAAGAAGGACTTAGAGGCTATAAAGTCAAGAGGCTCATACTTTATCTGGTAGGCAAATAAAAACTAATAAAGACTTGAGGCAGAGGAGTAGTATGATCAGACACATGCTTCAGGAAGATTAATTGGACATCAGTGGGGTAGATGGAGAAGAAGGAAGATAAATTAGAGATGAGCAAATTCTATCACATAATATAATGAAAATAGAAACTAAGCAGTATCAATGGGAATGGGAAGAATATGGATGCAAAAAAATAGTACATTATAAATAGCATTTATGGAAAATATGGAATAAAGCCTTACCTGATTCTTCTGTATCTTGTTCATCTATTAAACCTACTGAGACGCCTAAATCCACACATTTCTTGCTATGTGTCTTGGACTTCATGTGTTTTGTCAGATTTCCTTAAGGGAAAAGAATGTTTACTAAGCTTACATAGTATTATTTTGCTGCTGCATTTGTCAACACTGGCACATTCCATTTCTATTTCAAGTGAAAGTACAGGTTGTGGTCATACAATTCCAATGACTAAAGTTTGGAAAAAGAAAATATTGGTGTCTACATGTTGTAGAAACCTTGTTATTTATTAGTAATAATTTCTCTTTTTCAAATCTGACTTCTACTTTGAATAATGTCTTCTTTGGGTTAATTTTCCAATTGCTTCTGCCTGGGACCTACATGGTTTCATACCACTAATTCTGGCCAGGTTTGATTTTGTTTTGGCACAGGTGTAGCGTTTTGCTTTTCAGCAGGTAGTTTTCCCCCTACATGGTCCACAGACACTGGACAGGGAAGCTGGGCTTATTTCAGAGGCCTTGAACCCCACTTCAGCACCAGCATTAAAACTCCAAGTCTGTAGGCATATATCTGGCTTTGATGTCCTTGTGGGCTTTTTTTTTTAAAGCATCTGTTCAACATGCTATCTTGGAATTTCTTTTTTATTTTTGGTACCTAGGAATGAGCCTTTTTCAATTTTGAGCTTGACTATTAGAAACTATATTTGGTTGTTATTACATTAAAAACAAGCAATTCTGAGTGTTTGGAACCTAAGAAAAGAATTCCTTGCATTAACTTCACTTCACCATATTGACTACAAATCTCACAGTAATATTTCTAAGGGTGTGTTTCCTCGGGCAGCTGGTGTATGGACCTCTGTAAGTATTACCAGGGTAAGTGCCCGAGGCGATCATTAGTGCAGGGGAAAAGCTCAGATTGCTCTGGGGATACCAAGCAGAAGATCACACACACACACACACACACAAAACTGCCATAATGGGAAATTCATCTCTTTGAGAAAATAAATATCTACATACTGAGTTTGGTAAGCAGGGCAAATTAGCATTTGAGAATAAATTTTTAGAAAACCTAAAAATGTCCGAATCATCGGTCTAGGCCAGGGGTTGGGCTTGCAATAGTTGAAGGACCTGAAAAACTGCTATATTTATAGAGCCTGGGTCACACTAAGAATGCACGAAGCCCATGGAACTGGTCACGCTTGTTCAAGCCAATTGTTGCCTCAGACAATATGCACCACATTACACAGCTTAGTGCATCAGGTTGAAGGAAGAGGTGCCCAGGCCAGATCATGTCTAGGATTCATCAAGCTACGCCTCACTCTGTGACTCCAGAGATAACATGGCCTAAACAGGTTGGCCACATTGACATCTACTTTAAATACATTTAAAAATAAAATATAAAGCAAATATGACAAAATATCAATAATTATTTTTAAACAATGGGCATATCAGTATTTATTATACACATCTCTACTTTTTTGTATGCTTTAGAATTTTCACATTAAAAAGTTATAAAAAATGGTTTGGCCATAATAACTGGCTGAAATGTCCACTTACAAGTGAAAATACTTTCTAGGACAATAAAAATATTATCCAGATACAATATCCACTAATAATTTCCTTTCAAATGCTTTTATTCTTTAAATAGATAGCCAAAGAAGGTTATTTCCTTTCTAAAAAGTTAATGTATAATTGTAACTAGGCACATTTGGGAATGTAAGTTTTTAATAAGCAAGTTTTCTCATAGCTTGAGCTATTACTATTAATCAATTTCTTAAATAATTTAAAATAAACAAAACAATTTGCATTTAAATACGCATATTAAAATGCAAATATCTCCTAGCAATGCTATAAACTTTGTGCATTAACTTAATAGATAAAATTATCAACAGATTTAATAAACATTCATCTAAATCCTCTGGAAAGCATGAGAGATTAAGTTTCTGGGTTCTTACAGCTACAAATAGAGTCTAGCTTTCTATCACGTACATGGAACTACATCCTACAGAGACGCAAGCTCACTGCACTGTATAGTTCCTGTTGACTGACCTTTGAAGCAGAATAGTGAAAGCAAATAGATTATTTTGAGAATATACTCATAAATAAACTAAGAGCACAAATGTTGGAGGACAGATTTCTAAGTGTTACCACCAGAAGCATCAATTTCTAACACTGCAGATCATTCCCTTGGTAGTATTTTGTTCTTTGCATATACATGTATAGCTCATGTCATTTCATCACTATTACTTTTGCTTAGTAACCAGACACGTTCAATAAGTAGAGTTGAACTGGCTAAGAAATAAAAGTAAATGTGAGTAGGGCAAAATCTATAGCCTAATATAAAATAAGTCTATCATTATTTAGCTACCTTTAAGAGGTACTATGGAATCTCTTTTACATGTATTTGTAAAATCTAGACTGCTACCAGGGAAACTGATTATCATGGCAATAATAGGGAAATATTGAATTTCTAATATTTTCTTTACCAGTCACAATAGCTAGGGTAGCTTTTTTCAAATAAATATTTAGCACATAATTCATATGAAGTATCTGACAAAGCAAAAAATTTAATGTGAATTCAGATATGCAGCATATTAGAGAAATGCGCGACATGAACACTGCTAACATACAATGATCACTTTTCAGGGGTCATTACGCTCTGTCTACCATTAAATAAACATTTATCTAAAATTGCACATGATGTTCATTTTGAATTATTTCACTAAGATTAATACTTGGTGATTCGTAATATTCTTCTTCGCCAAGAAATCTACATAGTCTCATTTGCTTTTCCACAATTAAGTTTTCCTTCCTTTCTTGGCCTTATTTTATGAACATACTTTTTTTAATATCCTAATTCCTTCTCCTCCTATTGAGAAAAACCCACTTCATATTATATTTTGATTCTCTTTATTGGTAACATCATTCTGTACTTGTCAAGTTTTTTATTAGTTATATTGTCCCATTACTAGTGTTCCGATATCATAATAGAAATTAATGGAAATTTCTTAATCATAGGATTAAAACCAGTGAAAAAAAGTAATACATTGGGTTAAAGATCACAGCACTTTATCCTATTAAAACCTTCACAGAGGACCAGAAAAATCATCCCGAAACCCACTCACCACTTCCAGAAGGATCTACATCACAACCAAAGGATTACAGAATTACTGTTCTCCCCATCACCTCGTGATTTTCTTAAAACTTTTTTGAAATATTTAAGGCTATCTAAAGAATGTTTGTTTATTTTATTTTATCATTCTTATTTTAGATACTATTGGCATTTAAGAACTACTTTGAAGCTACTTAGATGCTACATATTATAACTCTCTTTAAATGCCAATAGATACTAATCAAGCAATGTAATAAATTTTGCTAAAAAGGTAATCTTATCTTTAAGACCAAAGCTGCAAAGACAACCAATAAAAAAGCAAAGCAAACGCTAAATCCAAAAAGATAAAAATGGATTCTGTAAAAAATGATCAATTAAATATTCTTTACAGATACAATCCTTTCAGACTGATACTTTTATAATTGCATTGTTTTAGAAAGATTCTTACTTTTTAAAGGGTGGTACATGAAATTACTATTTTAAGTAACAAATTTCCACATAATGATTTATGAACAAGGGGCCTAATGGAGAAAGTAAACATTTTATAGTAGTGTATTCATTATATGCACCAGAAAATTTGTAGAAGGTAAAATGATCTTATCTATAATAAAGGCTTATAATTTAAGTAACATACAAGGTGGGGCAAAAGTAGATTTACAGTTGTTCTAATGGAAAATAATACAACAATTAATAAATTATACATGAATAAACTCACAAACTATAAACCTACTTTTGCCCCACCTTGTATAAAGAATACGGAAAGAGTACTAAATATAATTTTAATGACCAGTTATGATTTCTATAAACATTGAAGAGTACAAAAGTTAGAAAATTTTTGAAGCTGAAATTCAACAGAATTTGGGTTAAAAAAAATTATGAAAAAGAAATGGCTGCATGCCTAAAATCAGATAATAAATCATGAATGTAATCGTAAGTTTAATGCAGTTATTATTTAAAGTTTTTCCAATCTCTTAACACCTAAGTAATCAAGAAAATTGTAATCATGAAAATTTATTTTTCTTCTTCAGCCCCAAATTAAGAATTTTTGAAAATGCCTTAGTCATCATACTATTCAACTGTAATTTGGGGAGTAAAATAAAAAAAGGCAGTTGCTCCTTTTAAAATGTTATTTTTATCTCATATATATATATATTTTAAAAGCATGAAATTAAAACTCCCCCCCCCCCAAGAGATCCAGAAACATAAAGGAAAAAAGGCTACAATGTTGACAGGATATAACTAATATTAGTCCCATTTAAGCTACTGCATCATTGGTCAAAGAATATATAAAGTTGCTTCTTAGTGCATCTAGCTCAATGCATATAGAAAAGAACCATAAAGGAATGTTATCTCATACCTTTTGTCTTAAATGAGAAGTTACAGTAAGTGCAGTGGTAGGGGCGGACATCTGTATGGGTTCGTATGTGTTTCTTTAACATGCTAGGTTTCTTACAACGTATTCCACATTCTTCACAAATGTACTTTCCTCTTCCCCTGCCTCGGACATATACATACTCTTCATTTGATTTATATCTAATTTAAAGAAAGAAAAAAAAATAGGGAAATTGGATACTGTATCTCTGAGAAAATATTGATAATTAAAATTCAACCTAAAAAGGAAAACAAGCAGAATTTTGACTCAAACAATATTAATTTTATGCATGTACAGTAACAGAATATTCCAGCTTTTCACATCAACACTCAATATTCTAATAGCTAATTCTAACCAAACAACTTTATTTATCAACACTAGACTTAATTTAAAAATATTTCCTCTTTTAGGTCACTGGGTTTAAAAGTGTTCTTTTAAACTTTTAAATTCAATCACAACTATAAATACTGAAATTTTTCTGAGCGTCACAATAACTACAATTGACTTTTACCTTTTGAGTTTCTCAGAACCAAATACACAAAAACATCAAATAGGCAATGAGTTCATCTTTTTAAGAGCAGATTTTCCAAGTCATTCTTATTATAAATCAATGTGAACCTCAAGGTTCACTCTGAAAACTCCTAGGATCTGCAATGTTTCCTAAATAGTTCTTACTTCCTTGAATAAAATGGAATTATTTAGCATAATAATAAATATATATTTTGCCATGAAGATTCTGTTAATAAGCTGAGATACCTTACAATATTTATGTAAAATTGGCACTGATATTCTTTATTCACATGAAAGCAAATGTACATTTAAAAAGTAAGTTTAAATGTACATTTAAGAAGTAAAATTTGTACTTGCCCTCCATCAAATATTTTAATTCTTCTTGGTTCACTTTTGATTAAGGAATTTTCTTTATCTTGCTCACTGTTAATTTCAGAGGCATCTTTATTGCTGAATTCAACTACTGTGGACTTTTGATTACCTAATGCTCTCTGGAAGAAAAAAAAAAAAAGAGAAACTAATTTAATAAAACTGAAAACACAAACACGCTAATGTTTCACTTGGAAAATAAACAGTGTATACAGTTAACTTCAGAAAAAGCATTCCAAGGAAGTAAGAGGATAAAGGTTATCTGCTTTATCTCCTCCCTTATCTTTAATATATCTGTGGTAAATCACAGCAAACAAATAAATCTTATGCTATTTTAAAATCCTACCACAGTCCACTGACACCCTAAAATGCAGGCTTTTATAACCACCCACCCTGGCACAACATGAGTTTAACAGGAACTTTTTTAACTAGACTAAATATTTCTTCTTATAACTAACCACTCATACTGCAATGTAAATGTACTTCTCAGAGTTTATTCTTTGGAGATGGCAAGAGCTAGTCACCCTTTTGATATAATAATATCTTATACTGCCAAGAAATATGACTAAATCCTCTTCAAATTCAATGAACTGCTAAGTTAAAGCAGTTAAGTCCCACTTCCCAGTATTTTATTCTTCTCCTTAATTTAAACCATAATCGTGTTTCCTCTCTTTATCTTCTCCAAAATTTCTGAGTACTGAGAACTTTGAGACTCAGAAACAGGTTAGGGTTTGGCCGGATAATAATGAAATCTTTAGAGAAAGCTAATGAACTCAAAATGATTACACTGTACACTCTTCTATAGAAACATTATGGTAACACCACCTAAATTATAACTCTACTAGAGGCCTGGTGCATGGATTTGTGCACTAGTGGGATCCCTCAGTGTGGCCTGTGCACTCTTGCAATCCGGGAAACCTTGGGGGATGTTGGACTACTGGTTTCGGCCCGATTCCCTGGCCTGCGGGGATTGGGCCAAAACCGGCAGTCCAACATCTCCTGAGGGATGTAGTAGTGCACGAAGTGGCAGGTGACCAGGGAGGAGCCTGAGTCCAGGCTGGGCACCATGCTGCTCCTGCTCATCCTAGCCCCCGCTGCGCCTGCCTCTGCTGCAGGTAGCACTGCTGCGGAGGTGGGAGAGGCTTGCACTGCTGAGCTGCACTCACCAGCCATGAGTCAGGTTTCTGGCACCCATTAGTCAGCTGAGCTGCACTCCTGCTGTGGGAACATAACAATCCCTAGGGGGCAGCTTCTGCATTGAGCATCTGCCCCGTGGGGGTCAGTGCACATCATAGTGACTGGTCAACTGGTTGTTCGGTCGTTTGGTCACTTAGGCTTTTATATTTATAAATATAACCACACCATTCACAGGTTTCCTCAGCCCTCACCCCATTCCTCTCACATGTCTGTGAGACAGGTAGCATAAGATTATATAGTCACTAGAGGTCCAGTGCACAAAAATTTGTACACTCAGGGGTGGGGGGTTCCTCAGCCTGGCCTGTGCCCCCTCAGGGGATGTCCACCTACTGGCTCAGGCCCGCTCCCCAGGGGATGTCCACTTTCCAGCAGGGAGCAGGTCTAAGCTGCAGTTGGACATCCTTAGCACTACTGAGGAGACAGGAGAGGCTCCCGCTACCACCGCTGTGTTGGCTGTCATCAGCCTGGCTTGTGGCTGAGCAGAACTCCCGCTGTGGGAGTGCACTGACCACAAGGGGGCAGCTTCTGCATTGAACGTCTGCCCCCTGATGGTCAGCATGTGTCATAGTGACCAGTCATTCCCAGTCATTCTGCTGTTAGGGTCAATTTGTATATTCCCCTTTTATTATATAGGATAGAGGCCTGGTGCATGGGTGAGGGCTGGCTGGTTTGCCTTGAAGGGTGTCCTGGATCAGGGTGGGGGGTCCCCGCTGGGGTGCCTGGCCAGCCTGGATGAGAGGCTGATGGCTGTTTGCAGGCTGGCCAAGGGGATCCTCACTCCATGGGGGTGTGGCCAGCCTGGGTGAGGGGCTGAGGGGAATTTTCAGGCTGCCCACAGCACTTTCAGGGGCTGGAAGCCGGTATCTGGGATTTATTTATCTTCTATAATTGAAACTTTGTAACCCTGAGCAGAGCTCAGGGCTGACAGGGCAGGTGGGAAGCTTAGCTTCCTCCATTGCAGGGGGCAACTCAAGCCTCTTGCTTGCTCCATCTTGGTGGCTGCTGCCATCTTAGTTGGGTTAATTTGCATATTTGACCCTGATTGGCTTGTGGGCACGGCTTGTGGGTGTAGAGGAGGTATGATCAATTTGCATGTATCTCTTTTATTAGATTAGATTGTCCAAGGTCAAGTATTAATAGCAAAGGCATAAACTCCAACCCCTTGGCCAATTCCAAGCACAACGTTTCTAATGAAGGGCCTCTTTGTTATAAACCTGCCTTAAAAATTACATCATCATGTGGACAGCTATCTATCGTATCAAGATAACTCAACAGTAAGTGACCATGGACAGAGGGCTTCTGTAGCCTTAGAAAGAGGACCCTGGAAAGCCCCTGCTCTTATAAAACCAGAAATAAAGTAAAGCTGCTGGACTGAGTTTCTCAAAAAGGCAGTACGAAGAGGTAATGCCAGGCACCTGACAGGTAAAAATCAGCCATCACTTTTTCTTTTCCTGGTAAACATGTTTCCCCACTACTTGCAATATACATACCTTGCCTTGACTTTACTTATACCTTTAACAGACATCCTAATTTCCACTTATCTTTTGCTCACTTTCTTACCATAAAAATCTGGTTACTATTAATTTATCAGTTACCAATAAGCTAAATACTGAAGTGCTTGCCATTTCCTTTTTCTTTATATCCTTGACACCTTGTTTCTCCTAGTAATCCTTTTACTTTAGCATTTATCTGTTCTTTTCCATTTTGAATTATAAGCACATTATTAACATTTGGGTTGTGAATTAACAGTCAACCCAAGAGCTAATCCTCCATAGCCACTTTCCCATATGACTCAAGTCTCCAGTAGTATTAGAATTGCTCAGTCCAAACACCATGATAGTCTTCACAGTTATTTGACCTCTCAGCTTAAACAGCTTTCCTTGAAATACCTTCTTCCTTGATCTGTGTGATACCGCTTTCTCATAGCTCTCCTCCTCCCTCTATTTAACAATCTCTTTCAGTTTCTTATGTGGACTTTCTTCATCCACTCAAACCCTTTACATAGTAGTGATTCTCTAATCCATTCTAAGCCCTTTCACTTTACATGTTCCCTGAGCAATCTCATTAATTACACCGACACAATGAAAAACCTCCACACCTTCTACCTGAGCTCTCTCCTAGTTCCAAATCTGGATATGTGCATTTCCAGAGGCATTTCTACCAAGGCACTTGGTACTGAAGAAAAGCCACTGTCCAGAGACACTTCAGGAACATACATGAAGCTCTGTTTAAAGTTTCATGATCAGGTCTTCTCTTCCAAGATTGTTATTTAGTACATCTAGAGTCTGAGCATTTAAAAATTAAATTCTGAATGGTCTGGATGCACCCTCCTACTGAGAAAGTATCAATAGCTCTCCACCACCATGCATACATTCTTTGTTTTTTACCTACACTTCCAACTTTGAAGTATGTCACTATTTCAAACTTACAACACCTTCTAGCCATGACAGACTCCTCACAGTTCTTTAAATGAACCAAGTTCCTACTGACTTCCATGTCATTCATCAGACTCAAAATTTCTCATTCTTATTTGCCTAAAAATAAATAAATAAATACCCCCACTGTTTTTTTAAAGACTCAGCTAAAGTCAGCACTTTTGGACTACTCCTCAACCTAGTGGTAGTGTCACAGACTTCCTTCTTTAAAAGTTGTGCATACTTCTATTATAATACTGAACTACACTATTTTCCTATTGATGAGCATATTTCTAATTTATGAATCTGTATTATATGCTTGTGAACCTACAGAGGTCAAGGACTTAAAGTATAATTCTGAATGTTCAGAGACCAACACAATATCTACCCATTTATCTACCTATTTATCTACATATCCATCTATCCTTAATCACTTAAATTATTTTTCCTATTTTATAAAGCCAACAACTCTAATAAGACTGATTCCAACTTACTCTATAAATTGTGAACAAATCAAGTAATTATCAAGTGTATGAGTTAGTTATGTTGGGAATCCTCTCTAGCACTAAGATGATTCTGAGAACTGCAGAATGGCTGTCTGCTTATATTTCAAAACTAGAGGCCTGGTGCATGAAATTTGTGCACTGGGGAGGGGAGTTCCCTCAGCCCAATCTGCACCCTCTCCAATCTGGGACACCTCAGGGGATGTCCCACAGGGATCGGGTCTAAACCAGCAGTCAGACATCCCTCTCACAATCCAGGATTGCTGGCTCCCAACTGCTCGCCTGCCTGCCTGCCTAATCGCCCCTAACCGCTTCTGCCTGCCAGCCCGATAACCCCCTAACCTTTCCCCTGCCAGCCTGATGGATGCATAACTGCTCTCCTGCTGGCCCAATTGCCCCCAACTGCCCTCCCTTGCAGGCCTGATCCCCCTCAACTGCCCTCCCCTGTTGGCCCGGTCACTCCTAACTGCCCTCCCCTGCCTGCCTGGTTGTCCTTAACTGCCCTCCCCTGCCAGCCTGGTCACCCCTAACTGCCCTCCCCTGCTGGCCTGATCACCCACGACTGCCTTCCCCTTCCAACTATCTTGTGGTGGCCATCTTGTGGCCACATGGGGGTGGCCATTTTGTGCAAGGGCATGATGGTCAATTTGCATATTACCTATTTATTATATAGGATGATATATAACAATTTTCGATCACACCTCTGTTCCCCTGCATTAGTAAGGGTAAAACATAATACCTCCTACTTAACAATAAAAATAAAACCTTCATGTAGGAGGAAGATAACAGTAAGACCATGATTACTGTATCATTAAGTAAAGACTTAAATATTCATCTGAGAGAAAAAAAAGTGCTCAGGGAAAGTTATAAATTTCAAAATGTCTCAAAGTAGAAAGGACTCCAGCTAACCCTTATCAGTATAACTCCTGGAACATATTCATCATCCTTTCTTTCAAATAACTACACACTCATAAAGCTCGATGTGTCATTCACAACTTCTAATGAAAGAATATAAAGGCATCAAGACATGTTAAAACTCATTTGCACAAACTATTTTTAAAGATAAATAAGATTTTGAGTACCTTGCTTAAGTTGCTTTTCCACTTGCTTGAATAGACCAATAAATCTGATTTGGAACGGGTGGTTATTGCTTGACAATACAGTGATTTTCCAATCTTCTGTTTTGAATTAAGGAGGGAAAGAGCAACTTTCGTAGGCAAACCAAGTGGATTTGGATTACTGTCGCTTACTGTCCAGTCAGTATAGGCTGAAGTTTTCTGGTCAGTCTGAGGCAGATGCAATGTTTTCTGTCTCAGCAGATAACACCATGTAAAGCTGGTTGTGGTTTTCAGACTGGGAAAAGACAGCTGCTGCATGTCTTCAGCTTGCAACTCTGAAAGAGTAGTGGTTGTAGGTTGATTTTGTTCTTGGATGTTCAATTTGTCACCTTGACTTTTAACCTCTGAAGACTTCTTTTCTTGGTTATTGTCAACACGTTCCAAAGGAGAAATGTGGGTATTTTCTGAAGAAACAGGTGAATTTCTAGCTGTAAGAGTTAATGATATGGATGACTTGATGTTTTCAAATTCTTGAAACTCTTTTGTAGGTTCTATAACTATAGACTTAGAATGCCCTGATGACAAATTATCTTCTGATAAAACATCTGTCAAATTAATAGCCTCACTACTAATTTCAGGTTGAGAAGAAGTACCCTGTTCCAATGTCACACCATCAAGGGGCTCTGTAGTACAAACCTGCCTCACTAACACAGGTTTCTTCTGCTTATTAACTTCATTAGCTCTTGAACTTAAAGGTTCGAATGGTCTAATATCTGCTGCACAAACAGCTCCATATTCATCTTTAGCTCGCTTTTGGTGCTTTTCCATGGCAATGTCTAGACTATTTGCTGGAGAAAGCATCCTTTTACTAGAAGCTGAAGGTTCTTGTTGGGGGGAAAGTCTACCAATAGATACTTTCTGAGGTCCAGGCAAGGATTCTGATAGAAAAGAATTTTGGCCCATCTCTGAAAAAACATTTCCGCAAACAAGTTCTTCCTCTGGGTTTGGCAAAGCATTCTGGTTAACTTTTTGCAATTTTGGCTGGGAATTTTGTTCTTCACTGATTGGCACCACACTACCATTAGCCTGGCAAACAGGCTGACTAGACAGATCCTGGGTCACAAGGATTTGTGGCAGAGGTGTGACTGTGGCAAAGCAGTACCCTGGAACACTACTCTGCAGTTGCACAGGCAGCGCAAACGATGTCGGCACCTTCTGCACTTGACTACCGAGTGGCCCGGGCTTCAGTGGCGGTGGAAGATATGAAGCAGCCATGGCGTCTACTTGTTCAGTTGATAATGCTAATGAATTCATTTGATCAGCCCCCATTGGATTTGAAAGAACTTGCTTTGGCAGACAATGGACAGGATTAGAAGAGCAAGACAGGCTTGAAGTGAAAGCCTGACACTGCAGTTGGTACTTGGGAGCAAAGCAATCCTCACTTTTGGAAGATACACACACACTGGGATTTGCATCTGGTTTGCCACTCTGTGCAGATACTTGCAGAGACATATGTGTGTTTTGATGGCTAAGGGGTGCATGGATTTGATTTAACAAGTTAAGACCAAAAAGCTGTTGAACATGAAAGATGCTGGTAGAGTTGGAATTTGAAGATTCTGTTTGCAGATCTTTAACTTGAGTCTGGGAGTGCACAGTATTTGTGGGAAACTCAGCTAAGGATGTATTAGAGAGCTGAGGCCCCTGAAGTGGCACTGCATTCACACCAGGAATAGCAATGGTTTGGAAAGGTGATGGGTTCCCAGGAGACAGGTGACTCTCTGGAGCAATGTTTAAAGATATCTGCCGTACCAGTGGGCCCCTCCTTCTTTCTAAGAGGGGCACGTGTCCGCTCACCCCTGTGCCAGAAGGGGACGTCGAAGACTGCAAGTCAACAAGTGGCATTGCCTGAGGTGGAGTTATGCTTCCACAGTCGAATGACTTACTTCTGAAGTCAGAGACCTCCATGGATGTTGGCATGCAACTAATCTGTTCTGAGGCAGCTCGCCTCATTTCCCGGTGAGCCCCAGGAATGCTCAGTGTATGAGAGCCAGCTGGGATCATGAGGAACTCTGTTTTATTGAGGAATGCAAACTGGGGGGAGGCCTCGGTTTTAGAAACGTCCTCTACATCTAACGAAGCTGAGAAACTTGAGGCATGAGATAAACTGCTCTCCTTACTCAGACTCCTGGAGAGAGTGGAATCAAAGCTGGACTCAGTCGAGGAATGCTCTATCTCAGCCAGACGGAGCCTCTTCTTTTTGGGTGGCAGTTTCTCTGTCGGCAGCTTTGACAATGTTTCACTACGCTGAGGCCAACTGAACTTCTCTGATTTTTCCTGATCAGGACCTTGGGTTCCAAGGTCCCGATCTGGCTCTTCTGTGACCAAAATTTCTGGGACTTGGATGCTGTGCTGCCGAACAAGTCTTGATGGCTGTCCTAACACATGCCGTTCACTGGAAATCTTTCTTGAACCTTCCTGAAATTCTGCTCGGAGAACATCTAATACTGCAGGCTGTTGAGGATGAGACGTGTTCCGTGAAGGGTGACCTTCCTCTTGGGAAATTCCTATCACTTTCAGGGACCCAACCTTCACTGTTCCACTGAGTTCCTGGAAAGAAGCTGGAGACTCAGGCTTGTCAAGCGAATTGGGTCTGCTCAGGGAATTGGTGTGCTGGATGACTGAGATCCCAGCTCCGTGTCTCTTCAATTCTGCCTTGTCCTGGGTCGCTGAGCCTACCTGTTGTTCCATGATGGTAGACAGCTTTGGATCCATGATCTGGTCAGGGCTCCTGCCAATGAGCTGTATTTGGGGGCTTTGCAACTGAATATTTCGATGCTGCTGCTCACTTGTTAAGACAACAGTATGCTTAGACAAACTGGAAGCAGACCCCAGAGTATTGTGAAACTGAAGGCCTTCAGAGCTTTTTGGAGAAACCCCACTTTCATTTTGCTGAACTTCATCATCATCTCCAACACTTTTCATTTTCCTCCTTTTCCTGATCTGGGGCGTCTGTTCCCAGGCCGCTGTGGAACCAGCCATTCGATAGTGCAAAATCTGGGGTTGTGTGCTGCTAGGCACAGAGCTGTGTTCAGGTTCTCTCACAGCTACCTTCGTTTTTGGTCCATGTAATTCTGAACAGTAAAATTTCTTATGATTTTCAAAATTTTCCAGTTTTCTATACCTGTTTCTACAAGTTTCACATTCAAACATTGTCCCTCGCCCTTGATGAGACTTCTTTTTCTCTACATGTGGGCCGGGAGCCAAGGACTTGTTCCTTGCTGCTCCATTTTCGTTCATGGCACCGCATCCCTGATAGCTCTCCTCCAAGAACTGCCCAGTACCCAGCACCTGGTTTTCACTTGCTGAAGAGTCTTCTACTGCTGCCTGTCTGACAAGGGTTCGCGGATGTCCACTCTGGGGCACAGAAGTGTTAGGTCCTGATACAAAGACATCATCACAGAGAGTGCCAATTTTGTCATCAAATGATTGACTTCCTCTCAGTGGGTGAGGGGGAGGTATTATGTTTGTAGGTACTGCTGAATAACCTGTGGTAGGCATAGAATTACTTCTCGTAATAGGTAAACAGTCAAGGGAAGGTACAGACAGAAGAAACACTTGCTTTGATTTCTCAGTAGGGGTGAATGGGGACTTTGGTATATCAGAGCTTGAACTTGTTCTCCGTCCCATTGGTTTTAAATCAAATTGGAAAGAATCCTTAAATATGTATGATTTGGGGGAATCGATACTTCCTCGTCGTGAAAGAGAGGTTCTCCGTGGCTTCACACTATCCAGCTGCTTATCATCTACCAAGGCTTCATTGTCTGAGATTAGCTTTGATATCCGTTCTTCAAGTGTTTTTGTTGCCAAAGGTGGGCGCATCTGACCTGGTAAAATCAGTGCTTTTTCACCTGTTGGCGCTGTAGAAGGTGCTGGTGGGCTGGCATGAGGTGCAGAGAGCCCATTATTCTTACTTGAGTGTTGTTCTGTAGATGGTAATGTTCTGGTGAAGGGGGTTGGTGGACTTGCTGTCTGATCAGCACTTTCAGACCGTGAAAAGTAACCAGAATCTGTACTTCCTAAACTTCGAGGACTTAGAAGTTTGCCTTGTTGCTCTTGGGAGTAATCAGTAGCCTGCTGTCTTTGTAGTTGGGCATGTACTGTTCCCACATGGGATTCCTGCTTTGCCTCTGGCTGATTCATGTCACCTTTCTGACGGGACTTTTCATCAGTCTCCAGGGAGGACGTCCAGGCTGAATGTGACCGTACACTAGTAACCTGAGGGTCCTTCTGTTTCTGTGCACTAGAAAGTTCAGGCTTACAATCTGTCAACTTCGGGCTGTCAACTCTCAAAGGGGTCACATTGGCAGGGTGGACCACAACTTTTGGTAACTCTGTCACAGCTTGTGATTCAGAGGCTTTGTCCTGGAGTAAAACGTCACCTACTACATGATCTAGATGGCTTGGAATGGAGCTTGATTTTGGTAAAACTTCAGAATTTGGTATCATTTTCATTAACTGCCCAGGCTGCAGGTCCCCGGAGCCTGGCTCGTTCTGTCTCTCATCAGCAGCGCTCTCATCATCGCTGTCCCCGCTATCTTCTATGTCTGAATGTATACTAAGTGCTTTCGGGGACTCATGTGAAGAAAACAAACCACCAGCATCTGGCTGCAAGACAAGACCCAGTTTGATAGTGTGTGCATGGGATTTTTTGTGCTTGTAGAGATTACTTTTAGTCTTAAATGAAAATCCACAGGTCACACAGGGATAAGGCCGCTCTCCAGTATGAGAGCGGATGTGCTTTAGAAGCACACTCGGCTTTGCGCAAGCTCTATTGCAATACTCGCATATATATTTTCCTTGCTTTTTTGGCTTCTGATCTTTCAGAAGTAGATTGCACATTTGCTCTACGCTGTGATTCACAACAGAGGCGACAGGAGTTGAATTATACACTGGTGTTGGGGGTGACTGTGTAGAGTGTGCTGGACTTATTGACATGGGCAAAGCAGAATCCATATGCTGGTTTTGAGGAGTAACCTGAGTTCTACTGGAAGGTAAAGTTAGACCTACAGATGATGTCACTGCTATATGATACACCTGTTCAAGTCTGGGGTTCTCTTGACTGTGCAGGTTCGCCAGTGGTCTTGTGAAACCTGCACATGCTGGAAGCTGTTGATTTTGTTGGTTAGATTTAGAAACAAAGTGTTCATGTGAATTATATGAATGAGAAACTGATTGAACCGATGCTTGCTCATTCTTCTGAGCAGCAGACACATGCACTGTGTATGAGGTATAAGAAGACTGTGATTCGGAAACAAATTCTTGCGAAGTCTGATGTGGGGCATCTATTGAGCTGTTTTGTAATTGAGAGGGGAGTTGTACAGTTTTATTTGGTCTTAGTTTTTCTATCTGAACTGTACTAGATGAGCTCTTTTGTGACAAGGTGCTCAGTTCTGGCTCCATTGCTTTCAGTAAGACATCGAATGCGGTGTTTGCATATGAGGAGGAAGTAGGACTACAATTAGAGGAGATACATTCACTATGGTCAGTCCTGGTTTTACTTGACAAAGAACTAGAGTCACATTTTCCATGGAGGAAATTTGATTTGGGGTCAGAGCCTTCTGAGCTCCACCTACGCAGTTCAGATGGATGCTGTAGAAACAAGGGCTTCTTTGGGGAGACGCAGTCTTCGGACTTGGCAGCCTCGCCAATCATCCCAGGTGTTTCTCCATTTTGTTTAGTAAACTGCTTTCCATTTTTCACAGGACTGTGATTCTGTTTTTTGTGAGACTCTGAAGTACTCTGAAGAACAGCGAGAGATGACTCTTCTGTATTTTGTTTATGTTTTGCCTGAAGAGGATTCCTCAGGGGAGATTTTGGTATTTTTTTCAGGTGATTCTCAGCTACAACCTTTTTTCGTTTCACACCTTTAAGTGATTCGGAAGTTCCTTTAATACCAGCCGCCAAGATTTCTGTTAAACAAATAAATAAATAAATAGTAAAATGGCACATAAACCAACTATATTTTTTTTTTAAATTAAGGTTACTATCAAGAGGGTGTTATGACAACTGAACAAGGTAGTTTAAGGAAAGCCTATTTTGGATAAAACTTCATACTAACGTCCTTAAGAACGTTGTCAATCAAAACCCATTAAGTCAACTGCACAAAGACCTTAGTATTTCGAGAATGCTACACCACTCTTTTGACCTACCCAACCCCCACCAAGACCCTGGAACCAGATCTTTTTGAAACTAAATTATGCTCTCCCTTTACCTTCAGTGCAGAGAACTCTGTCTACACAGAGTGAGCTGGCCCACAAATAAGAAAAGTCAGCTTTTTAATGCAGCATATTTGACCATCTTATCAGTTAGTTTCTCTTAAAGCAAACTTCTTAGCAAATTAAAAAAAAATACTATTATTCAAACTATGCAATACTGATATTCTTATAAGAAAGAGGACTACTAATACATAATAATTTTTACAGCAAGTATACCAAGTTATATCAAGATAATCATGAGATATTACCTGAGAACACCACAAAATATTGCTTTATTAGGAATTATATCAAGAACAGAAATATAGGAAAGTAAAATAAGCCATTTATTTGTGGCTCTTCACCAAAAAATTAAAAAGTCAGTTTAAAAAAAGTCATTAATTTAACTGAACAAAATATTCAATGGCTATGTTCTTTGTCATTAACGACAGGTAGGTAGGAGGCACATAGATAGAGCTTATTACAGAAAAGGTAAAACCACCTCCATTTCTGGCTGTGCTGGATATAAATCATTATTTAAATTGTATCAACAACCCATAATTTCTGCCATATTGTATTTTATATTATATTATATATAATTATATTTTTATTATTATATTTTTGAGCAATAATTACTTGCCATAATTTAGTTTGTTTCCATTTATTGACTCCTTAGGCACATAAGCAAAAATTATTCAAGTTCATATTACTTATTTATGGAATAACCAAATATTCTAATTTCTCATTATTTTCAAATAGCAGTTGTAATGTACATAATTGAAATTCACACTAAACCAAAATTTATACACCATAATAACCATTTTGCATTTACTAAAGATTCAATTTACATAAAATAAAAATATTTTTGTCATCTTGTGAGAATTTATGTGCTATCATAAATTTGTTTAATGAAAAACTACCACTAATCTGATTTTAAATAATAATCTGATTATGCACAATATAATCAGAAAAGCAAGAGAAAAAAAAGTGGCAGGAGTGGGGTGTCATAACTAAAATGTTTGCGCTAAAGAATAGAAAATAGTATCAGTATTGTTGTGATCTCTACAAAATGATCTTGAGCAAATTTTTTTCAATCCACTCATTTATGAAATGCTGTTTTCCAATGATTTTCCCTGTTGCAGTTGAATATAGCAAAGTCATCGTGTACTTCAGACCTCTCATTAACTATATCAGGCAAATGAGTAAAAGGAAAAATGATGACCATCCAGGGTGAATAGTTTTGCCCCTCACTGCCAAAAAGCTTGGATAGGGTGATAATGAAAATTAAAGCCACTAGGCTGTTAAAATAAGTATAAAAACAGAGAAGAGAAACCACTTGGTCAGGAGCAGCAGCTCCCAGTTTGGGCGACTGTCCAACTGGGAACACCAGTGCCCATGCCACGCCCCATCCAGACCCCATGCTTACTTATTATGTTTTACATACTTTTTAAAATTAGCTTTTATTTTTAGATAAACTTATCTATAAAAAATTTAAACAATCTCTTATACTAAAAAAAGCAAAAATTTAATCCACATGCACAACACCTAGAAATATCACATTAAGTTTTAAAGAAATTGTACTAGTACATGTTTTAAACAGAAAGAGTAAATTACATCTTTGTACTTAAATGTAAATTAAGCTGAAGTGAAAATAAAGGAAATACTAAACTTAAGATCCATATTTCTTTAGAGATACTATTTCCTAAAATTTCCTCTGTCGTTAAGAATTTGAAAAACTATCTTAAATAGATTTTTCATTTGACATGTATCAGTTTTAGATGAAGACTGATTCATCTTTCTTTTGTCAAAGTTTATGAAATTTACATTCTATTTGTCTAATTATTCTTTGTTCTCTGTTTGAATTTTAACATTTACCTGGTGTTAATATACTATTTCGTCCTTCAAAATTTTGTGCCTTCTGGTAATAATGCTCATGAGGAGCCTGGTGCTGGCCTGACTGATAGTTCCCTCTCTTTGAGGTGATTTGCCTTTTGTTCTGTGTAGCTATAGATTTTTTTATTTTAAGTCTTTATATATGCAACTAGGAGTCAGCTCAGAGTTAGTCAATGTACAACTTTTAACCACCCCCCCCCCCCCGAGGACATAATCTTCTAAGATTAATTTAGTATATACTAGAAAACTTTTCTTTTATTACATCTTCAAAAATATTTTCTGGTCAATTTTTTTTTTTCAGAATGAGCTTCCTTACTTTATGAACATCAATTATCTTTATGCTGTACTCTCATTATGATGATTTATATTGCTTGCATCTATTTCTTTTTTTCTTTTGCCTCTAGAATTATCTAAAGCTTTTCCCTTATGACAATTGAATTTCCAGGCCATTAAGTTCCTTACTGTTTCAAATTTACTTTAGTTTTGGACTGATGTTGCTTCATTCTCATTTTGTTCCCTTAGTTCCATATTTCCCAATTCATCTCATTTTATTGCCTCACATTATGCTTGAGTTCTTGCTTTAATAAATTTATGGTATTATTAAGTTCTATGCTTAAAAATTTGTTTCTGAGGTAATGTTTTCTTTAAGGCTGAGCTTTTTGTTTGTCTTTTAATGTTCCATCTGCTTTCAATTGCCCAAGAAAATAGGAAATGGAAAGGGGGGTGGCATTCAACTGAGAGTATATTCCTAACAGTCTTTTTCTGAGTTTTATTCATTCCTTCTTGTAAGATTTTGTTGCATCTCTTTTAGCAGGGTTCACTCTCCTTGAACAAGGGACAAAGCCTTTGGGTGGAGATGACTTCAGATGTTAGATTGGTCTGTAGATTCCTGTTGTTACAAGGCAAAAGGATGATGAAGGGAAAGAGATAGACGTAAAAACAGGGAGGGTACCAGAAACATAGATGAATAACATATTATCATTCTAGAGGCTGACTTGAAGGAAGTTGTGTGCCTCACTACTGATTGTCAAACTTCTTTCTTAATTATCCAGATTTGGGATCAGAGTGTACAAAGTGGGGAGCTAAACCATCTAAGAGCAGTGTCCTCTTGGGAACTAATGCCCTACACTATGAGGTGGCTGACCATTGGGGTCTTCAAAGAATGATATACCTGGAGTAGTATTTTAAACTCACCTTAATCTTGATTAATTTCAAATCTATTAGAGAATGATTGATGTTATTTTCTCCTTCCCAATTCCTTATCTACAGAAAACAGCACAAGCATCAAACATTGTAGCTGTATCTACAACATCTAGCATAGAGTTACCAGGGCATAGAGTTTAGAGGATGTATAGACCAGAATGCCTCAAAGCAGAAATACAGTTATATAGTTGGGGCAGAGGAAGGTGGCAGGGAAGCAGCTATTTGACATGATCATTTGAGTTTTTCAATAATTTTCAAGACACCTTATTGATATAACTAAAATAAAAATAAATTAGAGTAAGCAGAGAGAAAGACAAACCATGCAACAAGTGATAGAAGACAGCCCAAGAAAGTGCCTTTTTAATATATTCACTCTCTTGTCAACCAGTATACACACAGGCTCAACTTCTGCCTTACAGAATGGACACTGCTTTATATCAGTCACCTTATGATTCCACAAGTGCTTAAAAAAGAAAAACAAAAACAATACTGCCCTGGCCAGATGGCTCAGATTATTGGAGTGTTATTCTGTACACAAGAAGGTTGTGGGTTCGATTTCCAGATAGGGCATGTATCTAGGTTGCGGGTTTGATCCCCAGTCAGGGCATATATGAACCAATCAATGTTTCTCTCTCTCTACCCCCTCTCCCTTCGCCTCTCCCTTTCTCTTGCCCCACCCCTTACTCTCTCTCAAGTCAATAAAAACATACCCTCAGGTAAGGATTTAGAAAAAACAACAATACTAGGGTTGGACATGCTTGATGGACATAACCCTCTGTGTAAAAAAAGAAACACAACCCTCTTTCTTTATGTGGCAAAAACAGTCAGATTGGAAAGCGGGCTCAAAAAAGGAATCAACAACTGCTGAAAATTATATTCTGGTCAATGTGCTACTGGAAATGGCTGACAAGCAGGCCGAATCTCTGAGACAGAGATTCAACTGTCAGAAATTCAAATAAGATTTCACTTAACACACACCAATCACACTCAGAAGAGGAACTAAAGTTGGCAGTGCTGTTACTGTCAGAAGACTTGGTAAAAAAAACAATACACACACACAAAAAAAACCAAAAACAAGAGTTCTCCACAGGCTGGCCATAGATGACAGCTTGGAAGAATCTGAAAGGCTACTTGACTGGAGCAAGGTGAATGGTTAGGATACTCTCAGCTGAAGTTCCTCAGTGTCCAAGGCACTGGCACTTCACTTTCTCAGGCACAAGCCTAATCATTATTAGGGCCCTTATAGTTTTTAGAGAAGAACCCCAAGGAGTTCAGAAAAGAACCGCCTACTGGTTCCCAAATTACTTCTATAGAATAACAGATGAAAAAAAACAAAAAAACAAAAAAAACAAGCAATTTTCCTGCCTCAGGAGAGTATCTGAGTTGCCAGTTAAGTGTGACAAAGAATATTGTCAAGATTGGTAGTAGGCAGATAAACTACAACCTACTACTGTGTTTAAAATCCTGCCTTGACTGAAGGTTTCTTTTTTAGCTTTACTCAGAGACACATCAGTGCGAAAGACTTTAGATCTCTTTTAGGTCATGGGGACATAAGGACGACATGTCTTCTAACAATAGGGAGCATGTTGAGTCAGAGAGCCAAGAGGTCAGAGGGGGACCATTTAGAAGTCCTTTTCAATAGCTAGTGTTAAACTACCTGAGTTCAATGTTAGCTGATTCAAAGCAAGGAAACCTAAAAAGGGTTTGCCAAAGACTTTCCCATCTTCATTAAGAGAACAGAGCTAGTTTGGGAAAGAGGGAAAAAATAAATTCAGTTTCAATTCTACCAGATCTCAAGCTCAGTGTACATGTGTAGAATTATAAATTGTAGCTGCAAGTCCAGGACTACAAATTTTCAATAGGGAAATGATTAGGCTAATTATGACATAGCCACTTAGCATAACATTATACAACCATTTTAAATAATTATGGAAAGTACATAGCAATATGAAAATTATAACTTATTAAATACACTTGCATTTTCTTTTCTTTCATAAAGAGAAGTGCTCCAGGCACAGATCTGAGAGTACACAGTGATAGCTATTCTTGTAAAAGTTCATAAATGACAAGCCAGAGAGAATATACAGAAGAGAGAGAAGTCAGCCCTCAGAAGATTGGGTAATCCCTATATTTAGGAGTGAGCTAGAAATGAAAGAAACAAGGGGTAATAAGAAAGATAAGACAGAACATGTGCGAGTGAAGTGCCCAGGAAGTCAGGGTTATGGACTTATAAGATGGAAGATGTGGCTAATAGTGTTAAAGCTTACATTCAGATAAGTAGGACTAAACCACAGGGTGCTGGGTTTGATGGCTACTAGGACTAGGAGGACATCTCAGAGAGCAGCCTGTCTGTTAGATCCTGGGGGTAAAAGCCATATTACAAAAGTGTACAGATGGGGCACGGTAACACACAAGAGTCAGCAAATACAGACCACTCTTTAAGAATTTGGCTATGAAAAGAGAAAGGCAGTAGGTCAGGATCAGGGAACAAGGTTGAAGGAAGGTTTCTTTATGATAAGGGGCACTGACTGTGCTTAAAACAGGAAGTAAAAGTCAACAGTGAAGAAGAGATTGAAAATGAAAGATAGATAATAAATTAATGTGCAATAAAGAATTACTCAAGATGTATTATCAAGAAACTACCACATGGATATGGTAACAACTAATTTCATTTAGCAAGCAACAGTTACCAAGAGATTCATCCCCAAATATCTAACTTGGCCAAAGATGGCATCGTTATCTGGCTCAGAGCACCTTTCCAAACGCCCCCATACCGTTTTCCCCTTAATCACTGAGTTTCTGCCACACAGGTAAACTTTCTGATCCTCCAACAGGCCTAGGTCCTTCCTGCCCCTGGGAATTTGTACTTGCTATGTCTTAAAAAGCCCTCCCTACTCTCAACTCTTTAAATGACTGGATCATTTCCCACCTTTCACTCTTACACAGCAATATTACTACTCGCCTGTTGCTGTCCACCCTACTGCTTCCCTACTGCCCACCCACCCTGTTCATTTCATTGTTAATTAGGTAACAATCTAAAATGTTCTATTTATCTATTTACATATTTTTGTCTACCTTTCAATTAGTAAGATCTATAAGACCTTGTTTTTATTATTCACTCCTATATATAGAGCCCTTAAGAAGTGTTGAAGATATAGTTCCATTTGTTTATTTTCTCTTTAATTTCCATTGCCCTAGGAGCAGTATCAGTGAAGAAATTGCTTCGGCATATGTCTGAAATTTTGCTGCCTGTGGGTTCCTCTGGCATTTTCATGGTTTCCCGTCTTATGTTTAAGTCCTTTATCCATTTTGAGTTTATTTTTGTGTGTGGTGTAAGTTGATCGTCTAGTTTCATTTTTTTGCAAGTATCTGTCCAATTTTCCCAACATCATTTATTGAAGAGACTGTCTTAACTCCATTGTATGTTCATGCCTCCTTTGTCAAATATTAATTGAGTATAGTGGCTTGGGTCAATTTCTGGATTCTATTCCATTGATCTATATGTCTGTTCTTGTGCCAGTACCAGGCTGTTTTGAGAACAGTGGCTTTGTAATACAGCTTGATATCTGGTATTGAGATCCTACCTACTTTGTTCTTCTTTCTCAGAATTGCTACAGCTATTCAGGATCTTTTTTTATTCCAGATGAATTTTTGGAAAGTTCTTTCTAGGTCTGTGAACATCAAAATAAAAAGCTTTTTCACAGAAAAAGAAAACATCAACAAAACAACAAGAAATTTCACTGCATGGGAGAACATATTTGCCAATGTTATCACCGATAAGTGTTTAATCTCCCACGTTTACAGGGAACTCATACAACTTAACAAAAAAAGGAAAATAACCCAAACAAAAAATGGGCAACGGACCTAAATAGATACTTTCGAAAGAAGACAGAAAGAAGGCCAAGAGACATATGAAAACTTGCTCAAAGTCACTAATCATCCAAGAGATGCAAATCAAAACAACAATGCGGTACCATCTCACACCTGTCAGAATGGCTACCATCAACAAATCAACAAACAAGTGCTGGAGAGGATGTGGAGAAAAAGGAACACTCATGCACTGCTGGTGGGAATGCAGACTGGTGCAGCCACTGTGAAGAACAGTATGGAGTTTCCTCAAAAAACTGAAAATGGAATTGCCATCTGACCCAGTGATCCCACTTCTAGGAATATATCCCAAGAAACTAGAAACACCAATCAGAAAGGAAATATGCACCCCTATGTTCATAGAAGTACAATTCACCATAGCTAAGATTTGGAAACAGCCTAAGTGCCCATCAGCAGGTGAGTGGATTAAAAAATGTGGTACGTCTACACAATGAAATACTATGCTGTGGTAAAAAAGAAGGAATTCTTGCCATTTGCAATAGTATGGATGGAACTGGGGAGCATTATGCTAAGAGAAATCAGCCAGTCAGAGAAAGAGAAAGATAAAAAGAATTCTTTTTTTTTTTAAACATATTTTATTGATTTTTTTACAGAGAGGAAGGGAGAGAGATAGAGAGGTAGAAACATCGATGAGAGAGGAACATCGATCAGCTGCCTCCTGCACACCCCCCACCGGGGATGTGCCTGCAACCAAGGTACATGCCCTTGACCAGAATCAAACCTGGGACCTTTCAGTCCACGGGCCAACGCTCTATCCACCGAGCCAAACCGGGCAAAAAAAGAATTCTTCAAGTAAGAGAAACCAAGGAATGATATTAGGCAACCTAATGAAGTATTCATCATATCAGGAAATATTAATTAGAAATTCACATGACTATCTAAACTAATAAAAGCGGAATAGTAAAATTAACCGTTTCTCCGGGACGCCCACAGCCAATCAGAACGGCTGTATGCAAATTAGCCCAGCCAACATGGC
>PVJC01003785.1:0-68043 GCA_004026665.1 Murina feae | reverse complement strand
AGAGGAGGGCAGTTGGGGGGGACCCAGACCTGCAGGGGAGGACAGTTGGGGGGGACCCAGGCCTGCAGGGGACCATCGTGGCAGGGGGAGAGCAGTTAGGGGCAATCAGGCCGGCACAGAAGCAGTTAGGCATTGATCAGGCTGGCAGGGGAGTGGTTAGGGGCAATTGGCAGGCAAGAGGTTGGGAGCCAGCAGTCCTGAATTGTGAAAGGGATGCCCGACTGCCCTTTTAGGCCCGTTTCCACGGTGGGATCGGGCCTAAACCGGCAGTCAGACATCCCTCAAGGGGTCCCAGATTGGAAAGGGTGCAGGAGGGGCTGAGGGACACCACCCCCACCTCCCACTCACACTCAGTGCACGAATTTCATGCACCAGGCCTCTAGTACATATATTTTTTTAAAGGACGATTTTAGACCCACATAATACATGAGAAAATATTTTTCTGATTTTTCTAAATGACATTAGAATGAATATTTTTAAGTTATTTTCAAATGTAATGCATCAATATATTATCTTTTTAAAATATTTCATATTGACTTATAGTAGTATCTGTTTGGTTTTTTAAAATATATTTTTTATTGATTTCAGAGATGAAGGGAAAGGGAGAGAGCGATGGAAACATCAATGAAGAGAGAAAATCATTGATCAGCTGCCTCCTGCACAACCCCTCCTGGGGACTGATCCCATAACCTGGGCATGTGCCATGACTGGGAATTGAACTGTGACCTCTTGGTTCATGGATGAAGGCTCAACCACTGAGCCACACCCACTGGGCACAGGTATTTTTAGAAGCTTTTCCTGATCTAATGTCACAAGTAAGGACAAGAGAATGGACTTAAAACTTTAGCAGGTTAATTTATGCTTGAGTTCTTCTGTCAAGAAATCAAGATGCTACATAGAAAATAAAACAATTATTGAGCTGTGGGCCAGGCTGTGAACGGGCCTGAAGGAAATCTCCTTTAGGCTCTGGCAGTTCCTAATTGCAGAGTGCATTGCATGAAAAAGGAGAGGGGAGGCAGGAGATGAGCACAGTGAGGCTAGAAAGGGGCCAGCAGGGCTGCAGGAAGGGAGGCTGGCCTCTTGCTTAGAGCCTAGGGCACACCATTCTCTCCCTTCAGTGCCCAGATTCATAGTGTCTGAACTCGGGCTGACTACTTCTTTTAAGGTCCTATATGAGGAGGACATCAAATATCACTTCATCAGGGCAGTGGTAACTGAAACTGGCAGGACCTGTCTGTTCAGCTTCCCAACTCACTATGTTGCAAGAGGCAGCCTCTGTAGGGAAGGTAGTCTGGCACCAGCAACCTTTGACCCTGAGCAGCTAATGGGTAGCTATTGGTTCCATGACCGCATTTCCTGGCTCACCAGGACACCCTTCTGTAAATCACCTGTAGGAAATAGGTTAAAGGTCTGGGAATAAGTGGGCTCCCAAAACTCCTCCAGGCAAATGTTTGGAAGAATTTCCACCATGTACCATCCTGTGCTAAACACATTCACTGTGGTCTGGGCTTATAATAGGGTCAAAATTTTTAAAAGATAGAAAGAAGGAAGAAAAAAAAGAATTGTAGTAAGTTTACTTTAGAGCATCTTTTTTGTGTTCTGCTTTATGGTCTTTATCAACTAAAACTAAGCCCCAGAAAAGGAAAAAAACACACACTTACTGTTGAGTCATAAATAGGATGTAGTCCTCCCCTGAGAAATTTACTTTTACTAAGTATCTGGGTCATTTTATACATAAGGAAGTTAGAGATTGTATTTTGTAAAGGTTTCAAAATATTTAAAGCATGTAAAAGTTTTAATAAATTGAGATTGTTTTTTATGTTAATCAAATACAACTATCATGTTGCTATTTTTATAGACCTGGAGAGTTACCAGAAATTAAAGAATCAAATTGCTGTTGCATATCCTGAGGTAGATAGGATACTTTTTAAATTGTGGTTACCTACTGATGCATACTTTTTAGGAGGAGTTAAAATTCAAATTTGTACCAGTTAGCTTTAGAAAATAATAAAACTTAGTAGCTTAAAACAAACATTTACTATTGCCAGTGTGTCTGAGTGTTGGCTTGGAGGTTCTTCTGGTCCGGCTGGCTGGCTTTTAGGGGCTGGGTGGTCTATGATGGCATACATTTCCACAACCTCAACTAGAATCTCCCTCCGTGTAGGCTCTTTCCCTCTAGCGATAACGGCTTTGCTTTTTGCCTGGGGATGAGTGGAAACTCTAAAGTCCCTTAAATCTAGGTTTGGAATTCATGCATTCTAGCTTCTGCCAGATTTTACCTGATCCATTGTAGCTTCTGCCAGGTTTTACTGATCAAAGCAAGCTCCCAGGCCAACCAGGATTCACGGGGTGGAGAGGCAGAGCCACCGTTATGGGTAGGGCATGCCAAGGAAGCTATGGCCTTTTGCAGCTACCACAGCAGTTGTTACCAGTGGATTAGGACCACAGTCCTGGAAAGAAGACCGTCTGTGAAGTTCAGTGCCTGGTGGGCTGGGCTGATTTGTTAGATGATAGACACACTTCATTGCCCTGTCCCATAAGTGCTTCCCCTAAATTCCTCCAGAAGGGGCTAGTCTAAGAAGGCAGGTATGCCCTGCTACTTTCTGCCTCCATGTCTCTTGTGTGTTGCAGCTCCTAACATCCAGAGATCAAGTCTGGTCACCACTCCGGGTCTTTTGTCCCTGCTCCACTGTCACTCTTCACTGGTCACCTGTGTCCCCACTGGCCCCTCCTTTATATTTGATTTTTTTTTTTAGAGAGAGAAAGAGGGACATCAATTCGTGGCCTTCCATACACACCTTGACTGGGGATTTAACCCCCAAACTAGGTATGAGCCCTGACCGGGATTCAAACCCACCACCTTTTGGTGTACGGGACAATGCTCCAACCAACTGAGTCGCCCAGCCAGGGCTTTTTTTTTTTTTTTTTTTATTGAATTTTTGAGAGAGCAAGAGAGAGAGAGAAAAAGGGACCCAGATACTCCTTATGTATAAAATGACTCAGATACTCCTTTATATTTTTATTATATGTTTTATATTTGAATGGAGAGACACATTTGCTCTTGGATCGGTGGGATGATACAGGCTTATAGTGCAGGGTGTGGGCATACAGAGCAGTGAGGTCCCTGGCTGGGTGGGTCTGTTGGCCACAGTGAGGACACTCCCTGTCCCAGAATTGGCTGCTGTCTCTTCTCCTGGAAGGCAAGGCTTTGTTCTATCTGCTGCTGTATCCTCAGTGTTTGGACAGGACCTTGCTCTGTAAATATGCATTTGGATGAATAAAATCCGAAGTTAGATGGGGTTAACATGCTTTATTTCAGTGCTTGAGTTCTCTCTGCAGCAGTCTTTTTGACCTCAGATCCAAGTGTTTCCTTTTTTGTTTGTTCTGGGTTTTTGGCCATCTGCGCCCATCTTGTGCCTACTTGCTTGGTTTATTTTTCACTTAAGTCTTAAGCAGCAAAGTCTGTCAACTTGTAGAGTCTGTGAATTTGCAGAGTCTGTGAACTGGCAAGGCAGACATGCTGGTGACACCTTGCAGAGCCCTAGCTAACATGCGCAGGTATTGACAAAACACTGGCTTTGAGTGAGACTGCGTAGAATTTTCTACTTGATGTCAGACGTTTATACTTAAGGGACCTTTTTAACAGGGAAGAATTTGACATTTATTTATTTTTGAAATGCCTTTATTTTGCTTCACTGAAAATATAGAGTAACTTAGCCTGAAGGCCTCCCGTGGTCATGTCTGTCTTTCTACACAGAGTCAGTGGCTAATTGTTTCATGTTTGTCCTCAACAAGTGAGGCAGCCCTGTTGCTTCATCATCATACTTGCTTCAGAGAGATGGGCTTGCAAGACCCAGTTTTAATTATACTTTCCATCTCCCCATGTGTGCAAATGAACTTTGTTTGCTATCTGTGCTGACTGCCACAGTAGTGGCAGATTGGTGTAGAGCCACACTGCTGTCATGTAGAGGAGAGACAGTAGTCACTCTGCTTTCTCAGAAATGATGTTCACACAGCCACGTAATTGCCTCATCCCATCGTCAGGGGAGCAGTTGTATGCTTGCCCCACTTTCTGTCTAGATCCAGAAAACACGTGCTTGTTTAATTCTTGCTGCTGTGGTTGAAGGAGGCTTGAAGCCAAAAGCTAGAATCAATAAAGCTGAAAATGTTTCATAGGTTTATTGAGATATAATTCACCTACCATTCACTTGTTTAAAGTATACAATTCAGTATTCTTTTAGTATACTCACAGATATGTGCAACTGCCACCACAGTCAATTTTAGTGCACTTTCATCACGTTAGAAAGAAACCCCACAGCCCAGCAGTGTATCTCAGTGGTTGAGTGTCAACCTATCAACCAGGAGGTCACAGTTTGATTCCAAGTCAAGGCACATGCCTGGGCTTCAAGCTCAATCCCCAGTGGGGGTCCTGCAAGAGACAGCCAATCAATGATTCTCTCTCATCATTGATATTTCTATCTCTCTCTCTTCCTTTCTTCTTTGAAATCAATAAAAGTATGCTATATAATAAAAGGCTAATATGCAAATCAACCAAACATGAAATGACTGGTCGCTATGACGTGCACTGACCATGAGGGGGAAGACGCTCAACACAGGAGCTGCCCCCTGGTGGTCAGTGCACTCCCACAAGGGGAGCGCCACTTAACCAGAAGTTGGGCTCACGGCTGGCTAGTGCAGTAGCAGCAGCAGGAACCCCTCCCACCTCTGACACAGCACTAAGGATGTCTGAGTGCCAGCTTAGGCCCACTCCCTGCGAGGAAGAGCCTCTAGTATTTTAAAATATATTTGCATTTAAGAAAGAAAGAAACTCTACATCACCAGCTGTCATCTCCCTGTCCTCCATACCCTCTCCGTAATCTCTAAGCAAAAACAAAAATCTATTTTCTGTGTGTGAATGTCACTGTTCTAGACATTTCATATCAGTGGGATTATCCACAAATGGTCTTTTGACTGGCCTCTTCACAGAGCACCATGTTTCAGAAGGTCGTCCAAGTACAAATATCAGGGCCTTGTTCCTTTTTGTGGCCAAAAAATATTCCACTGTGCAATGGACCACATTATCTATCTGTCATCAGCTGATGGACATTCCTTTTGGCAGTTGTGAATGATGCTCTAAACATTGTGTACATGTTTTTGTTTAGCTGTATACTTGGGACTGGAATTGCTGGGCCATGCAATGATTCTGCTTAGTTGTTTGAGGAACTGACAGCCTTTTCCAAAGTGGCTGCACCATTTACATCCCCCAGCAGTGTTATGAGGGCTCCCCTTTCTCCACGTTCTCACCTTCACATCCACATATATCTGACTTAGATTCTAGCCCTCCTAGTAGGTATGAAGTAGTATCTCAGTGTGCCTTGAGGTAGGATTTTAAAAGTTTTATTTTAAGATTTTTTTAAGTATATTTTTGTTAATTTCAGAGAAGAAGGGAGAGGGAGAGAGATAGAAACATTAGTGATAAGAGAGAAACATTGATTAGCTGCCTCCTGCACACCCCCTACGGGGGATTGAACTCGCAACCCAGGCAGGTGACCAGGAATCCAACCGTGACCTAGTTCATAGGCTGATGCTCAACCACTGAGCCACGCTGGCCAGGCAGGAAGCCTTTTTTTAAAAACAATTTTAAATATGATAATGCAATAAACACCAATTATTCAAGAAAAAATATCTTACATTTAATAATAATACATGTAATAAACATTAATATTTCAAGAGTAAAAGGATTTTAAATATAATAATACTAGAGGCCGGGTGCAAGAAATTCATTCATGGATGCAGTCCCTAGGCCTAGCCTGAAATCAGAGCCATCTTCCCTGGCTGCTGGCAGCTGGCCCCGCACCCCACCACCACCACCCCTGGCTCCCCATTTGCCATCAGGTGATCGGAACCTGCCAGCCAGGGGGAAAGACCAAGAGGTCAACTGTTCCCACCTACTCGCCAGCCCCATCCCTGCCACAGGATGCCCTCTGTGTATGGGGCAACCAGCTGGGAGGGGGCCTTGGCCTAGCACCACCTGCATCCCTCACCACCCACCCCTGGTTTCCCACTTGACATCAGGCGATGGGAGCCTGCTGGCCAGGGAAAGCGACCAAGAGGTAGTCAGTGCGCCTCATAGTGACTGGTCGAGTGGTCATTCTGGTCATTCTGCTGTTAGGGTCAATTTGCATATTACCATTTTATTATATAGGATTAGCAAAACTGTACTAACATAGCATGGTATCACAAAAGTTGTAGAAAATATTAAAAATATGCAAATAGCAGGATTACTTCTATTATACTCTACTATATTTTCCCCCCTCTGGCTGTATCATTTTTTTTTCTCCGTTTTTTTTTTATTTCAAGAAAAACGATTTTAAATATAATAATGTTACATGCAAAAACCTTAATATTTCAAGGAAAATGATCTTAAATATAATGTCACATGCAGTAAACAATATTTCAAGAATAAAAAGATTCTAAGTAATAATATTACCAAAACTATACTAACATAGTATGATATCACAAAAGTTGTAGGAAATATTAAAAATCTGCAAATAACAGGATTGCTTCTTTTATATTCTAGAATATTTTTCTCTCCTCTGGCTCTGTTTTTGTTCATCAGTTTATGTTGTTCATTATATTCCACAAATGAGTGAGATAGTATGATATTCATCCTTCTCCAACTTTCTTATTTCACTTAGCATGATGTTTTTGAAGTCTATTTTGTCAGATATGAGTATTGCTACTCCAGTGTTTTTTTTCTTTTTCATTTGCATGGAAAAATTTTTTCCATCCCTCCACTTTCATTCTGTGTTTGTCTTTTGTTTTGAGATATTTAAGTTGAGTCTCTTGTAGACAGCATATAGATGGATCATGTTTTTTATCTAGTCAGCTACCTACACCTTTTTATTGGAGCATTTAATCCATTTATATTTAGGGTTATTATTGAGAGGTACTTATTTATAGCCATTTTAATTCTATTAGAGGCTCAGTGCACAAATCCATGCATGGGTGGGGTCCGGCCAGCCCAGCCCAATTGGGGCAGATGAGAGCTGGGCCTGTGGGGAGGAGGAGATGGTAGGAGATTGGCTGGCTAGCTTGCCCTGATCAGGGCCAGGCTGGCTGGTGGAAAGGGCCACAGGTGATTGGCTGGTGGGCCCCACCCCCCCGATTGGGGTTGGGGGACTGATAGGGGGTGGGGCTGGTCAGGAAGAGGAGCAGTGGGCTGGCTGGCCCCACCCCTGAATGGGGTGGGGGTGCCAATCAGGGGCCAGTGGCCTGGGGGAGGGGCCTTGGGTGGTTGGCCAGCCGGCCCTGCCCCTGATCAGAGTAGGGGTCTGATCTGGGGTAGGGCCAGGTGGGGGAGGGGCTACAAGAGGTTGGCTGGTTGGCCCCACCCCCTATTGGGGTGGGGAGGTGATCAGGGGTACGGCCGGCCAAGAGGAGGGTCTGCAGGCCAATCAGGGTGGTGAGGCAGGGCCAGCCAGGGAAAGGGGCTGCAGTAGGTAAGCCACCCTGCCCTGCTGCCTATTGGGGTGGAGAGGTGCAATCAGGGGCGGGCCAACCGGGGGGAGGGGCTGTGGGCCTATTGTGGTGGGGCAGGCTGGTTGGGGGCAGGCCTGGCAAGGGAGAAGGAAGGGGGCATTTGGCTGCCTGGCCCCCTCTTGATCGGGGTGGGAGAGCCCCATCAGGGGCGGGCCGGCGTGGGGGCGGGGCGTGGGATACTTTGAGGTTGGCTAGCCAGCCTCATCCCCTGATCGGCCAGTTCATTGGCCACAGTGGGCGTCATAGCAACCAGTCTTTATGACTGTTAAGGTCTCAGGCTAGATAGATAGATAGATAGATAGATAGATAGATAGATAGATAGGTTTCTCTCAAGGTTCCTCCCTCTGTTTCTTCTTCTGCACAATCCCTTTAGCATTTCTTGTAATGCTGGCTTGGTGGTAATGTACTCCTTTAGCCTTTTTTTGTCTGGGGAGCTCTTTATTTGACTCTATATTTTGAATGATAGCCTTACTGGATATAGTAATCTTCGTCTCAGATCCTTGCTTTCCATTACGTTGAGTACTTCATGCCATTTCCTTCTGGCCTATAGAGTTTCTGATGAGAAATCAGGTGTCCGCCTTATGGGAACTCCTTTGTAGGTAACTGTTTTCTTTTCTCTTGCTGCCTTTAAGATTATCTGTCTTTAATTTTTGGCATTTAATTACGGTGTGTCTGGGCATGGGTCTGTTTTGTTTCTGCTTGTTTGGGGTTCTCTGTGCCTCCTGAACGTTTGTGACTTTTTCCTTTACCAGGTTGGGGAAGTTTTCTACCATTATTTCTTCAAATACCTCTCTATTCCTTTCTTTCTCTTCTGGCATACCTACTATTTAATATTGTTATGTTTCACATTGTGCCACAGCTCCCTTAAGCTGTCCCCCTGTTTTTGGTTTTTTCTTTTTGGTTCTCTAATTGAGTGATATTTTCAACTCTGTCTTCTGATTCACTGATTCAATCCTCAGCTTGAATATTCTGCTGAATATTCTGTTCAATGTCTTCTTTATTTGTGTTATGTCATTCTTTATCTCAGACTGTTCTTTTTTCATAGTTCTATATTTTTTTTCATACTGTTGAGCATTTTTAACATCAGTACTCTGAACTCTGTTTCATATAAATTTTTTATCTCTGCTAGTACTTTCATTTGAGGGTTGTTTCTTTGTTTCCTCATTTTGGTTGTCTATTTGGGTTTGTGACTATGTTTTAGGTAGATCCTCTATACCACAGGACAGTGTTAAAGGCTGTTTATGACTAATTGGATCAGGCAAAGACTCAAAGCCTCCAGAGAGCCTGTCTACAGACTAACAGGATTCCAGCTTAAATTGCCCCCAGGCGATCGTCCTCAGATGTGGTGAGAATTTTTTTCAAGAGTGGAGCAGATGGTTCTTCCTGGAGGCTAATTGTTGTTTTTAATCTCTTCAGTGGCCTCAGGGTAAAGTGTTTTCACATAAGGTGTGTCTGACTCTTTCCCCCCCAGGCAAGGCTGATGTCTGTGTGGGAAAGATGTCCTCCACTGTGTGAGGAAATGACTCAGCCCAGGAAACTTGGGGTGTCTGCCTTTTGAGCTCTGTCCCCCGAGTCCTCGGTCCTGGGTTCTGCTCTCACAGCTCCAGTCTACTTCACTCTCTGCCAGAGCACAAAGTGAGTGGCTCCACAGGAAATGTTTGTGCATTGGCCCTTTAAGAGGGTGCCAGAACTTTCAGCTGCCACTCCCTGGCAGACAGCACCCTATTGCTTTTCACAGCTAGATGTTATATGAGTACCCTCCTCAGTTTATGCTCTCTGCAGGGGAGCCCAGCTTCAGCATTAGATCCCAGAGTTCTCAGTGGCACTCTCCAACACACACACAGCTGAGATATCTCTCCAGGACTTCAGTTTCTGTCTATGGGTGCCCAGCCAGCCCTTTTATGCCTCTGCCCTTCTTACCAGTCTCTATGTGGTCTTCACCTTTGATCCTCAGGTATCAAGGTTCTCTCCTATGAGTTTTCCATTGATTATTCAGGAAACATTTCTGTGTTTCAGTTGTAATTCCGGCTTGTTCCTGGGAGCATGTCTGTGCAGCATCCTCCTACTCTGCTGCCATTTTTAATCTCTTTTTTAAAAATATATTTTATTGATTTTTTTTACAGAGAGGAAGGGAGAAGGATAGAGAGTTAGAAACATCAATGAGAGAGAAACATGGATCAGCTGCCTCCTGCACACCTCCCACGGGAAATGTACCCGCAACCAAGGTACACTCCCTTGACCGGAATCAAACCCGGGATCCTTCAGTCCACAAGCCAACGCTCCATCCACTGAGCCAACCCGTTTAGGGCTAATATCTTTCTTTTAAGATTTTTAATTGATTTTGAGAGAGAGAGGAAGGGAGAGGAAGAGAGAACATTGATGGACTGCCTCCAGTATGCCCCCTATCAGGGTTTGAGCCTGCAACCCAGGCATGTGCCTTAACTGAGAGTCCAACCAACAACTTTTTGGTGCATGGGACAACACCCAACTGAGTCATACTGTCCAGGACTAAAAGTTATTTTTAATGGCTAAAGAAGGAAGGTTTTGAACCAAAAGTATAAGAATTGTACCATTAAGAAGTTACCCTCAGGGGTGGTTCCTTGGATAGATTGTGAGTAATGGTGATGCTAACCCTTGCTGAGCCAATTTCCATATAGGAATGAACTACCTCCCCAGGTTGTGAGGACCATGGAGAAAGCACAGCTCAGGGCTGACCATAGCGAACCTGGAGAAGTGAAGCTGGCAGAAAGCAGAGGCTCAAAATTTCATTTAGAGACATTTAAATTTATAGAACTGGGCCTTTAATTGATACTGTATTTAAATCAATACTTATCTCATTTGTAGATAACTACCAGTGTCTGATTATCCTTGTCCATTGAAATCACTGGTACAATAGGGGTGTGCTCAGGAGGGTTTGTGAGATAATGATGTGAGATGTGCTTTGTGATTCTTCCTCTTGATCACTAATTAGATTAAAATACTTCTCTCTGTGGAAGGTCAGGTGCTGTAATACAGAGAAAGGGAGAGAAATCTGTGAATCCAGAGTGGAGCCCATGATGTGGGCTTCGTTGTGTGATGTTTGACACTTATTGGTGGGATTTTAAGGTACCACAGGTTAGTCAGTGGCCAGGTTTTATAAAAATAGATATTTATATGTTTTTATTCATTTTAGAGAGAGGAAGGGAGAGAAAGAGAAATGGAAATGTCATTGGCTGCCTCCTGCACACCCCCTACTGGAGATCAATGGCTTTGAAAAAAAAAAAAAAATATATATATATATATATATATATATATATATATATATATATATATATATATATATATATATATATATATATATATCTGAGGGTGAAAGAAATCTGGCCTCAGCTCTGGAAAGTTTTTTTTCTGAGCAATAAAAGAAGCAACGTGGAAGCCATGTGTCACCTGCCCTGGCCTGTATGCAGTTGTGGAGCAGAAACACTCTGCTTCAGCCTGTCAAGGGTGAAGTATCTGAAGTCAGCTCTGGCACAGAGGAGGGATGTTTTCCACTCGGCTTAGAGCGCAAGGTGTCTAGACAATTTGTAATTATTAGGGTTACGAATTGATGCAAGTTGTAGCATTTCTATTATCTTATCTGTAAGTTAGTACTGTGGAAAATGCTATTTAGTGGTTAAAAGAACAGTCTGGGACCTAGTTTGGGTGTGTGAGACTGCACCCATGGTGTGAGCACCCATGCCTTTGCTTAAAATACTTGACATTTTTAGAGTGGGCTTTCCTTCTTTTTCTTCAAGAATTGCAAAAGCTTTTGCTTGAGCATGTGGCACATAGGAGGACAGATTCTCAGTTGTGGAGTTCCATGCTAGAAGACTACGTTGCTATTTCAGTAAAAAACTAATGTTTTCTTTCTGGCCAGGAAAAAATAGTCAAAATTCCAGCAAGCATCATAGCCAGATGTTTGTTATTGCTCCTACATGAGCATCCTAAATATGGCAGTAAACTGCCTCAGAACTTATTTTGGTTTGATCTTAGGAGAAGAAGTTAGTAATTCAGCATCTGAAACTTCAGGATAATAAAGGCTTTCCACAGGCGTTCTATGTGTTTCTAGTGCACACAGCTATTATGTGACTCTGCCCAGGCCTTTGAAACCTGTCATTTTGTCTTGGGCAGTTTATCTGTTGCTTTGCCCCTGATGCCCAGGCAGAGATGTGGATCTTGTTATTCTTAGTTACTTCATTGTGGTACCGAGGCTACCAGTGCCAACTCCCCCTCCCCACCCCACACACACACACACAAACATGCACTCACGCACACCCATAAGGTTGGTACACAATCGATGTTAGGTGGCACAGTGACGAGGAAGTTCTGCTAGCAACAAGATCCTACTGGTCTCCATGCCAGTAACATCCCACCACCACAGCTGTGTAGTAGAGAAGTCATTTCAGGATCTCAGCAGAGGGTTATGGAATGAAACTTGCCAGTTGGGTCTCCTGACTGGGGATGGCACCAGACTGATTTAGAAACTGGGGGTACAGAAGCCAGCGGGAATGGACACTGAGCCCAGCCTTCTTATTCTGCAGTGGGAGCTCAAGGGTAAACAAGGTACAACAGAGCCCTTGCTGCTCAGAATAGAAATTACACAGGGAAGGCACCTGGGTAGGCAGGCGGGAGTGGGGGGGCCTCTTCTCAGGAAACGTGTTCATGGACAGAAAAGCACCAAGGACATGATGACTCTGAACCAAGCCTGTCCAGGGCCTGGTCCAGAATGTGGTGTGGACAGGAGTGACGGAGGTGGTGAGAATCAGTGTGGTCCTGGAAGTGTTCGGAAGCTGCCACTGCAGGGTTCTCCGGTAGAGGAGGCGTGGGCTTAGAAACGCCAAGATGATGCAGACTGGGCCTGAGTCACCAATGGGAGCAAGATCAGGGCGGTGTGGACACATAGAGGAGCCTTGCCATCTCCTCGGACAAGGGCAGGGTGGCCACTGCTGTGAGCTCCCAGATGTGCCAGTGTTGTCCCTCTGGGCTGCTGTCCTCACATTCACACAAGTTGGTGTTGCACCCAGTGTCAGATGCTGCTTTGCTGGCCAAGGAGGCAGTGGAACTCCTCAGCCCCTGACTCCTAGGCCACAGTCATTGCAGGGTTTTATTTTTAGAGATTTTGACTAGTTGTTAAAGAGAAACATGGAAAACATCTGTAGGTGCTTCCAAACTGTTGTTACTGGAATGGTCTGTGCACACATGTTGTGCATTTTTGTGTCTAATTTTATAGATCACATTCACCACAGTGGCAGAGGATCCCAGCCCTTCCTTCTCCAGGGCTTTCTCTGCCAACAGTGGAGTTCAGAGAAGTGCTCTAAGCCCAACTTTTATGCCTATCTGGAACTGGCAGCCTCCTGAAAAGCTTCAGTTTAGTCTCCTAGCATATTTCATTGACAAATCTAAAATATCTTTTTCTAAAATAAGTCTAATGTTTCTGACTATGAAAAATACATTGTTCTTAGTGTTCTGTTTTCAGATATTTATAATGTTTCATCATAATTATAACTGTTTTGTTTGTTCCTTCCTAATATGTGCCCATGTGCCTTTTTGCATGTGTTGATATTTGAATCTGGTAAAGTCAGAGTTTTGTAGCAGAAGAAAAGCCATATTTCCCCTATTAAAATAATTTTCAGTTAAGACAACTCAGAATGGCTTGAAGGCTTTAGACATTGCTATTCTTCTGGAAAATATGTTGGAACATTCATGTTAAAAATACTAAGTGAGCTCTTTTAAATCAAATTTATGTTAAATCAAGGATAGGTAGCTCTTATAGCTGTTTGCTTCTGGCTTTAACTTATATCAAATCTTGCATCTTTTAAAACCATATAGGATAATAGAAACATGTGGTTAAGGCAAATTTCATTATGAAATGAAATGCTGAATTATAAATAAGTACTAACATCATATAACTTATTATATTAACATAAAGAATACAAACACCATAGAAATCCACATCTGAAACCTATATGTTCATGTTGACCAATGTCACCCCAATCAATTTAATAAATAAATATTAAAAGTTCAAAAAAAAAGAACACAAATAAGCCTGGCTGGTGGAGCTCGGTAGTTAGAGCATCAGCCCATGTATCAAAGTCTTGAGTTCACTTCCCAGGCAAAGGTACATACCTTGGTTGCAGGCTCGATCCCCTGCCCCAGTCAGGGTGAGTGCAGGAGGCAACCAATTGGTTCCTCATGTTGTGACCCAACCATAAAATTATTTTCGTTGCTACTTCATAACTGTAATGTTGCTACTGTTATGAATGCTAGAGGCCCGGTGCACAAAAATTTGTGCACTGGGGGGGGGGGGTGGTGTTCCTTAGCCCAGCTGTGCTCTCTCCCAATCTGGGACCCCTCGGGAGATGTTCACCTGCTGGCTTAGGCCCTCTCCCTGGGGGATCGGGCCTAAGCTGGCAGTCAGACATCCCTCTGGCAGCCTGGGGGCTCTTGGAGGATGTCCACTTGCCATTGGGGAGCAGGCCTAAGCTGCAGTCGGACATCCTATTGCTGCTGAGGAGGCAGGAGAGGTTCCCACCACCACCGCTGTACTGGCAGCCCTCAGCCTGGTTTGTGGCTGAGCAGAGCTCCCCCTATGGGAGCACACTGATCACCAGGGGGTAGCTCCTGCATTGAACATTTGCCCCCTGGTGATCAGTGTGTGTCATAGTGACCAGTCATTCCCAGTGGTTCTGCTGTTAAGGTCAATTTGCATATTGCCCTTTTATTATATAGGATAGAGGCCTGGTGCATGGGTGGGAGCTGGCTGGTTTGCCCCGAAGGGTGTCCCGGATCAGGGTGGGGGTCCTGCTAGAGTGCCTGGCCAGCCTGGGTGAGTGGCTGATGGCTGTTTGCAGGCTGGCCACAGTCCTTCCAAGGTGGGTATCCCCCCCTGGGGTGCCTGGCCAGCCTAGGTGAGGGGCTGATGGCTGTTTGCAGCGAGGCTGGCTGGAAGCAGGTATCTGGGATTTATTTATCTCTTATAATTGAAACTTTGTTGCCTTAAGCGGAGGCCACAGCTGGCCAAGGCAGGCAGAAACCTTAGCTTCCTCCATCACCGGGGCAAGCCTCCTGCTTGTTCCAGCTCCGTGGCTGCCGGCTGCCATCTTGGCTGGGTTAATTTGCATACAGTCGCTCTGATTGGCTGGTGGGCGTGGCTTAGGTATAGCAGAGTGATGCCAATTTGCATATTACTTTTATTAGATTAGATAATATAAATATCTGATATGCAGGATGGTCTTAGACGACCCCTGTGAAAGGGTCGTTTGACCACCAAAGGGGTAACGACCCACAGGTTGAGAACCACTGTTCTAATAGGTGCTGCCTTTTCTTCTCTTTCTAGAGTTTTTATATCTCTGCTTTGTGCTCTTGTATTACACAGGCAGGTGCCTTATTAACTATTTTTAAATTTCATGATGAAATTTTGGTCACAGTTTCATCTGCTAAAAAGGCAACATATTTCTACTGAGTGTGCATATGACATTTGTTTTTTCCTGTTTCCTCCTTTTATCTTGAATGTCTTTGAATATTTGCAGTGATATTCTACTTGATTACCCATTTTTGAATTAAGTTGTTCATGGTTTGGCTATTCTAAAGGAGTTTGTGTGGGTGGCTGATTATAGACCAGTTGAAACTTGAAATGTAGCTGATGACTCCAGGCTTATGTGTGAGTTAGTTTGGCTTTTATTTCTTCTCAGCCAATGGAAGATCCCTCAGCGGGGTTTCTGCCTGCGGTTTCTCACTGCCCCACACAGGTATACCTGCCTGCTGTGTCTTCCTGTGGTCCTGCCTCCTGTGCTACTATACCGAGCCAGGCGGATCCAAGCTAGGACTCTGCTACCTGAGCTTCTTCTCTCAGTTTTGTAAATGAGATTTAGGTTTAACTTTGCAGGTTATGCCGTTGGCCGTGCCTCTTTGTGGCTCTTGTGGAAATTGTGCCCTGGCACTGTGCCCTCTGGTTCTGTTGATATCGGTACAACTCCCACCAGATTTTTGATTTAGGATGTAACCATGTCCTAGTTTTGCTGAAAATGGAGTCGTCCCCCCCCTTTTTTTTTTTAACTGATATTCACATTTTTGTTTCTTATTTTGTCTTTTGGTGTGTGTTTTTTTGTTGTTATCTTTTTCTTTTTATTTATTTATTTTTAAATCTTTATTGTTCATATTATTACAGTTGTTCCTCTTTCTTCCCCCATAGCTCCCCTCCTCCCAGTTCCCACCCCACCACATGCCCTTACCCCCCCCCACTGTCTCATCCATAAGTGTGCAATTTTTGTCCCGTCTCTTCCCGCACCCCCAACACCCCTTTCCCCCCGAGAATTGTCAGTCCACTCCCTTTCTATGCCCCTGATTCTATTCTATTCACCAGTTTATTCTGTTCATCAGATTTTTTATTCACTTGATTTTTAAGTTCACTTGTTGATATGTATTTGTTCATAATTTTTATCTTTACTTTTTCTTCTCCTTCCTCTTCTCAAAGGATACCTTTCCGCATTTCATATAATACTAGTTGGGTGGTGATGAACTCTTTTAGCTTTTTCTTGTCTGTGAAGCTCTTTGTCTGACCTTCAATTCTGAATGATAGCTTTGCTGGGTAAAGTAATCTTGGTTGTAGATTCTTGCTATTCATCACTTTAAATATTTCTTGCCACTCCCTTCTGGCCTGCAAAGTCTGTGTTGAGAAATCAGCTGACAGTCATATGGGTGCCTCCTTGTAGGTAACTGACTGCTTTTCTCTTGCTGCTTTTAAAATTCTCTCTTTGTTGCCCTAACTGGTTTGGCTTAGTGGATAGAGCGTCGGCTTGCAGACTCAAGGGTCCCAGGTTCAATTCCGGCAAGGACATGTACCTTTGTTGCAGGCACATCCCCAGTGGGGAGTGTGCAGGAGGCAGCTGATCGATGTTTCTCTCTCATTGATGTTTCTAACTCTCTATCCCTCTCTTTCCTTCTCTGTAAAAAAATCAATAAAATATATTTTTTAAAAAATAAAATAAAATTCTCTTTGTCTTTTGTCCTTGGCATTTTAATTATGATGTATCTTGGTGTGGTCCTCCTTGGATTCCTTTTGTTTAGGATTCTCTGCGCTTCCTGGACTTGTAAGTCCATTTCTTTCACCAGGTAGGGGAAATTTTCTATCATTATTTTTTCAAATAGGTTTTCAATATCTTGCTCTCTCTCTTCTTCTGGCACCCCTATAATTCTGATGTTGATACGCTTGAAGTTGTCCCAGAGGCTCCTTACACTATCTTCATAATTTTGGATTCTTTTTTATTTTTGCTTTTCTGGTTGGGTGTTTTTTGCTTCTTCCTATTTCAAATCTTTGACTTGATTCTTGCAATCCTCTCGTCTGCTGTTGGATCTCTGTATATTATTCTTTATTTCAGTCAGTGTATGCTTAATTTCTAGCTGGTCCTTTTTCATATCCTTGAGGGTTTCATTAAATTTATTGGCGGTCTCTAGAAAATTCTTGAAAAATCTTATAACCATGGTTTTGAACTCTATATCCAGTCGTTTGCTTTCCTCCATTTCTGTCATTTGTGATCTGTTTCTTTGTCTCTGCATTTTGGCTGCATCCCTGTGTCTATGGTGGGAGAACTGTGCTGGAGACACCCTTATGGGGCAAGACTTGCTTCAGTGGGGCTTTGGTGCTCACTGAGTCTGCCCCCTGAGTGTGTCCCTTTTGGATCTGAGGAGTTGTAATCTGGGTGGTCCAGCTCTGACCACTGAGTACACTGGCTCATGGATCTCTAAGGAGATGCTATTTTAGCTTCTGCCTGAGGCTGCCCAGCCTTTTATATGCAAAAGCCTCTTCACTCAGCTTGGGTGGGGCAAGGTCTCCGGGAATCAACAGGGCAGAGCAAACAGCTATGGCTGATTCTCAGCCCTGCCCTAAGAGGCACCAGGTCTCAGTGTCCCTCGGCACCTCCGAGAGAAAGCCTCCCGGTGCCAGACAGTCCAGCTTCTCCCTGTATGAGTCTGGGTCCCCAGAAACTCACCCGGAACTGGAGTTCAGTTTTTGGGAGCTTGTGACTCCCTCCAGATTGAAAAAGACAACGGCGTCCTCAGTTGCCAGCCCTTTCTGCGAGCCCTTTTTGCGTACCTCCATACCTCTGCACTTTACTTCTGCACCTCCTCTGAGTCTCAGTCTCTTTTACTCAGCCAGCCTTCCTATGGTGCTGGGTGGTGTTCGTTTTTTCTTTTTGTTGTGGTTTTGAAATGGTTGTGTGAGGCAGCAATTCCGGGTGTTTACCTATGCCACCATCTTGGTTTCTCCTCTTTTTGTTGTTATTTTTAATAATTCCACAAGACATTGAGGAATGATAATTTATGGAACCCATGACCTTTGAGAATACAGGACGATGCTCCAATCAACTGAGCCACACTGACCAGGGACCACTCATTACTTCTTAATCTGGTATTCAGGCCTCCTACTGAGGTTTAATTTCAGCAGTTATTATTATTATTTATTATTATTATTATTGAGAGAAATAGAAACATCAGTGATGAGAGAGAATCATTGATCAGCTGCCTCCTGCACACCCCACACTGGGGATCGAGCCCACAACCCTGGCATGTACCCTGATCATGACCTGCTGGTTCATAGGTTGACACTCAACCACTAAATCATGCCAGCCAGGCTGCAGTTATCTTTTTATTTCCCCTTTTTACTTTTTAGTTCCCTCCAAAGTCCCTACATTTTATTAATACATTGATCTTTTTAAGAATCTTAATGTATTAAATTTTCTTTAGTGTAGCCCATTCACACTGTTCACTGGGAGTTCATTTTTCTGCATTTTGGTTGCTGTCTTTGTGTCAGGAGTTTGGTTTTTGGTATTTGGTTGTTCTGGGTTATCTGTGTACTTTTGGAATGAGATTTCAGACTGACTAGTACTGGTTTTATTGACCGTTTTGTTTTTTTTAAAACTGATAAGAACAGATGTAAACACTTTATCTTAGCCAAAAGGCTAAGAAGTGATCCTTTACCATTTGAAAGTGTGATTTTTGCCCTGGCTGGTGTGGGTCAGTGGTAAAGCAATGGCTGGCAAACCAAAGTGTTACAGGTTCGATTCCTGGTCAAGAGCACATACCTGGGTTACAGACCCATCCCAGACCCCGATCGGGGTACATGTGGGCAACCAATCCATGTCTTTCTCACACTAATATACTTCTTTCTCTCTCTCCCTCTTCTTCCCTTTCTTCCACTCTCTCTAAAAATCAATGCAAAAAATATCCTCAGGTGAAGATTAAAAAAATAAATATGATTTTCCCAGGCAGGCTTCTTTTGTGAAAGTGACAACTGCCTTGGCCTCAGGGCACAGGCTGGGTGAGTGGGTAGAGCACGCTGACAGACAGGTTTCCTTTTTGTTGGGCGTGTTTTCACAAGCAAGGACAGGCAGACCGATCAGAAGGCCTTGGTTGATGAGGAAGGAAGGAAGCAAGCAAGAAATTGCCCAGGAGGCTGATGGCTGAGCTGAGACATCTGTTTCCCCTTGTCCCTGACACTCAATTAAAGACAAGGAATACTCTAGAAATCAATAGGAAAGATATCCCTAAGTGAGGATTAGAAAATAAAAAATAAAATAAAAGGCAAGGAATAGCCCTAGCCAGTTTTGCTCAGTGGTTAGAGTGTTGGCTGGCGAACTGAAGGGCTAGTTCATTTCCGGTCCAGAGCATGTACCTCGGTACCTCGGTTGCAGGCTCAGTGCCCAGCCCGTCGGGTGTATGGAGGAGGCCAGCCAATCGATGTGTCTCTCTTGCATCAATGTTTCACTGTCTCTCCCCTTCCCTTCCACTCTTTCTAATAATCAATGGAAAAATTATCCTCGGGTAAGGATTAATAAACAACAACAAAAAGACAAGGAATAAAAAGTAGGTTCTCTCCCAGCTCCTAAAACTTATCAGAAATACCAGATTGCACCCTGGCCAGTTTTGTTCAGTGGTTAGTGTGTCAGCCCAGAGACTGAAGGGTCGCACACACCTCGGTATCTCAGTTGTACGCTTGGTCCCTGGCCCCAGTTGGGGCGCCTGCGGGAGGCGGCCAATCGATGTGTCTCTCTCACATCAAATGTTTTTCTTTCTCTGTCCCCCTCCCTTCCATTCTCTAAAAAAATCAATGGGAAAAATATCCTCGGATGATGATTAGTAAAAAAAAAAAAAAAAGAAAGAAAGAAATAGCAGGTTGCATGTTTGGTTCTGATATCTGACATGTCCCATGCCTATAGTGGGGAACCGGGTCCGTTCACTCTCGTGTCCGGTCCTTGTGCCCTTGCCCTTGTCATGGTGCCAGGAGGTCTCGTTGGTCTTTCCACATGACCACAGCGGATTTCATGTGTACCTTTCTGCACTCATATTCCCATCTTCCTGTACCCACTTGATTTAGGAAGCTCATTACTGATTCTATCCCGCCACTTGTGAGAGCTGCTCAATGAACTTGGGGACTCAGAAGGGAGCTAGCAGGACAGGTGCCCACATGGACCTCTTCCACTCTCAGACCTCATCGGGTCACGCTGAGCTTTTTGTACCATTCCAAGTGCTGACTGCATGAGCTGAAACATGGCAGGCTGGCCACTGGAGATTAGGAAAATGCCCCAGTTTCAGAACTCTTCTTTCCTAGGTAAAGCTGTTGAGGCTCACAGATCATGGGCTCCAGGGTCTAGTTAGGAGACAAATTCACCAGTTATGTGAACTGGAAAATGAATGGGATGAACGGCTAAGGTGGAAGGAAAGTACTGAGGAATCCAGGGCCAGTTCTGGCCGGGGAGGTGGAGATGATCACTGCCCACTGACAGGACTGGAATTCAGGGAAAATCCCAGGGGTGGGAGGCACTGGATCTCCTGCATTCAGCTGGCAACCTGCTGGCATCTATGTGCAGAGCTGCAGAAACGGAAAGGCTTGTTTTTGTGGACCTCAGTATCACAAAGCAAGGCTTGGAGTCGTGGGCTTGGAGAAGCTGCAACACCTAGAACACGGGCTTCCCTACACTTATGGGTTCAAGTGTAGGGATTTTCATTTTCCTATTTCCTTATGTCATTGAAGAGAAACTACCATGGAAGAGCCGAGTGCCCACAGACCCACTGATGAGAAGTTCGTCTTAGGCCCACATCTTATGGTGAAGGTGATCTGTATACGAGTGAGTCTGCAGTCTGTGGGCTGCATGGGGTACATTCCTCCCACCCAGATACAGAAACCCCAAGAAGCAGAAGCAACATTCACATTGGTGTGCTCCCAAATTCAACACCAGTCTCTGTGGCTGCAGCATTTCAGGAATATGGGAGAACCTAAGAATTGAAAGTGTGCCAGAGAGAATGAGACGCCCATCAAAAATGTTGGTGACCTTTCAAAGAATCTAGAATGAATGTAGCTACAGTTTCCTACAAGCTCTCATGCTTAGTTTCCTTCCACAATGGAATTTTATAAAAGGAAATTTGAGCCGATTTAATTATTAGACAAGAAAAATCTTAAGCAGTAAAACTAACTGTAGAGATATGCATTTTATAACAGGGGAGGCATCTGGATGGAGATGTTATAATTTGGCAAATGAAATAAATGGACACATGAAACAAACAAGTTGAAGGAAGAAATCAAGCTTTTTCAAGAAGGATTTTCCCACACTGCTTAAGACAAAGAATAAAGAAGTACTTTGTTAGCTAAGCTTTTGTAGCCCATTCCCATCCAGACACAATTTTTAAATGGTATTTTTGTGGATATAAACCTTTAACAATATGCTTTATGTCTCAACTGACCAACTGGGAAAATGGAAACACTGAACAAAAAAATCTTGGTTTTTAAACTATATTTTGTACATTATGTTCTTGGTGCTGCTTCTCATGCAGTCAGCCCTCAAAGCACAGTGCTGACTTGGGTTGCTTGCTTCAGTGGGAAATGGCTGAGGGGGCAGTTTGTCTTCATTTGTGGGACCTGTTGATGACACCAGTTCCTCTGGTATCTGTGAGGACTTAACCATCCCCATTCAGGGACAGTCTCATGTCATCCATCCATTTGCTATTTTGGGCATATACAGTGGGTAATGCAGTCCAACTGATGGTGAATTTCTGCACTTTCAGGAAGAGAAGGTAAATTTTAAGTACAGATGTGAGTGGGTAGAAGTGGACATGTGACAGAACAAGGGACACTGAGAGCAGAACTGGCTGCAATACTTATTTAGTTTCAGTCACAATGCCCCTATAGAAATTAAGAGGAATGCACCTGTGAGAAATTATTTTGGTAAATAATATTGAAAAATACTCTTGCCCTAGCTGATTTTTCTCATTGGTTAAAGCATTAGCCCTTGGACTAAAGAAGGGTCACGGGTTTGTATCTGGTCAAGGTTACTTACCTCAGTTGCAGGCTCAATCTCCGGCCCTAGGGTGTGTGCAGGAGGCAACCAATTGACTTGTCTCTTTCACATTGATGTTTCTCTCTGTCTTTCCCCCTCATTTCCACTCTCCCTAAAAATAAATGGGAAAATATCCTCAGATGAGGATTAACAAACAAACAAAAAAAACTTTTAAAGTTTGGTATCTAACTTTCATTATAGAAAAGATAGTACGTTTTCATACTTTTGGGCAGAGAAATTAGATGCCACTTGCCATTTTGAGTGACATCCCTGTCATGGAAAGGAGGGGCTCTGACTCATCTACTTCCTTCTCATTAAATACACTGGATGGGCACGGAGGCCTGGATGAAGGTATTTGGGAGGGTGTCTGCTCTCTCAGCCAGTCAGAAATCTGCTCCGGGATGCAGACAGGATACCTGGCATCGAACTGGGAAACTAGGCTGGCCAGGCATCATGCAGAGTGTTATTTCATTACATCCCCATCAACCCGTCCAGGTAAGAATGGTATTTATTTTTCAAATGAGGAAAACCCAGGCTCGATTCTGGTCAAGGGCACATAACTTCAGTTGCAGGTTCAATCCCCAGCCCTGATTGGGGTGCATGCAGGAGGCAACCAATTAATGTGTGTCTCTCATCATCAATGTTTCTCTTTCTCTCCCTTTCCCTTCCTCTCAGAAGTCAATAAAAATGTATTTTTAAAAATAAAATTAGCCCTAGCCGGTTTTGCTCAATGGATAGAGCATCGGCCTGCAAACTGAAGGGTCCTGGGTTCGATTCCAGTCAAGGGCACATACCCAGGTTGCAATCCCCAGTGGGGGTCATGCAGGAAGCAGCCAATTGATGATTCTCATCACTGATGTTTCCCCCTCTCTCTCTTTCTCCCTTCCACTCTGAACTCACTAAACGCATCCCCCAGGACATCCCCCGAGGGCTCCCAGACTGCAAGAGGGCCCATGCCTGGCTGAGGAATACCCTCCCCCCTTCCCCTCCCCATTCCCTCCACCCCCCCACCTTCCTCCCCTCCACCCAGCACTGGTCTCTAGTTTTAACTTATCAGTATATATACACACATATATATTTTTTAAAAGAAAAATAAATAATTAAACTGTTTCTTCTAGTTTAGTCTTCTTTAGGTTTGGAAATAACTGGTGAACATCTTCCTCAAATTCTTTACATACTTGGAAACTACTTATGTCACTGCCGGGACAGGGGGCCTGTTTGGAAAACCGTTCTTGGCCTGCAGCCAGAATCATACCTCATCAGCCCATCATAATTGTTCTTGATGAATTGCTCATCTTTTATAAGTTACATCAGATTGGACTTCATTATTTATAGTCATAACCAGAGGTTTTGTCCCAGTTATTAAGTGATTTGTTCATTCATTAATCTGAGCACCTACCATGTAAACAACTCTGTCCTTTTTTTATAATTTGAGTTGAAGTGTCAAGAACTGTGTAGCATTTTATCCTCAAGGAAAACTCATTGAAAGTCTCTACATGTGTGGAGATTTGTTACTATTGGATAAAATTCAAAATACGGTTCCTGCTGCCCCAAAATATGGTCTAAGAAATTCTCTCCTTTTTTTTTTTTTTTTTTTTGCCTTCAATCCTTTGTAAAATGATTTGTTTATAAAGTAAACTGGATGGATGTGTGTTTAGTGTTGTGGGGTCGTGGAGAGCAGAGCTCTATTCTCAGGAAAACTGAATTTCTGTGTAGTGACCCACAGCCAGCGACTCAATGCCACCGTGTAGGCACTGGACCAGACTTGTGTTTTTGGGTGGTTTGTTTTGGGTAACCGTTTTAAAAAAACCTTGACAAGCTGGACTGTGTCTGGAGGAGACTGACCAGGTGGGATTTGGGCAGGTGGAGGTTGGAGAGACCTGTTGGCCAAAAGCAAGTGTTCTTGTCAAGCAGGACCATCAATGAGAGGACCGGCTGTTCTGTGATGAGTGAATTGTGTGATTTTCAAGTCTTGGATCAGTGACACCTCAGAGATTAATGTGAAAGGTGGAGGTCAGTTTTCATGAACTCCAAGGGCTTTATATCTTATTTTCTTTGTAACTACTTTTCAAGGTGTAGTTTCCACAGTGAAATGCACACAACTTCCCCAAGCACCCGGGAGGATTTTGCAAGTGTGCCCCACACTGGTACCCCACTGCCCAGGTTGGAGTCCACAGGCTCCCTGCCAGTCAGTCAGTTGTGATACCCTTCTCTCTGCTACCGCAAAATGGTTTTGCCAGACCTTGAGTTTCATATAAATGTCATCAGAGTGTATACTCTGTGAGACCTGTCTGCATTGCTGCCTGTTGTTAACACCTTACGTCAGGTCTTCTTTATTAATTCCCTTGGTAAATCAGCGCTCATATGGAGGATATGCTGTGTTCATAGATTGAAAGACATTGACTCTGTCTCTCCTTTATTTAGGCTTTAGCTTCTTTCAACATTTGTTTCATACTTTCTACAATAGCAGACTTCCAGATCTTTCTGTATTTTCCAAGGTATTTGATTTCTTTTTCTTTTTTCTTTTTTTGCCATTGTAAATAGCAATTTTTAGTTTTCATTTTCTAGTTTTTTATCTTAGTTTATAGAAATGGAATTGCTTTTTGTATAATAACTTTATACCCTGTTATCTTGCTAAATTCATTTTTAACTCCCTTAGTTTATATGTGGATTCTTTTTCCAGTTGCTAAGATTTTATATTTTTAACTTTTTTAAAATATATTTTATTGATTTTTTTACAGAGAGGAAGGGAGAGGGAGAGGTAGAAACATCAATGAGAGAGAAACATTGATCACCTGCCTCCTGCACACCTTCTACTGGGGATGTACCCGCAACTAAGGTACGTGCCCTTGACCGGAATAGAACCTGGGACCTTTCAGTCTGCACACTGACGCTCTATCCACTGAGCAAAACCGGTTAGGGCTTAACTTTTTATTTTGAAGAAATCTCAAACTTGGAGGGAAAGCAAAAATAGTACAAAGAATTTTTTTCTGAAGATTTGACAATGAGCTGCCGACACTTTGCCCCAACATCATAATCCTGTTGGTGTGTTTCCTACAAATCAGGAGGTTCTTCATCAATGTCAGTCAGGACTGTAGCACAGATCCATTCCTACTGTCAGGTCCCCTGTGGATCCCACTGTCAGGTCCCCTGTGGATCCCACTAGTGTCCTTCATAACCCAGGGCCCAGTCCACTATCTCTAGTGTCCAGCCTGTGACTTTCATGACCTTGACATTTCTGAAGATCACAGCAGTTAATTTGTAGATGAATCTCAGGTTGACTTCACTGTTTTCTCATGATTGGATTTTGGTGTTATGGACAGAATGTTTGTGTTCCCCAAAAATTCTTAAGTTGAAACATATCCCCCAATGTGATTATTTTAGGAAGTGAGGCCTTAGGTAGGTGATTAGGTCATGATGGTGCAGTCCTTGTGAACGGGGTTAGTGTCCTTATAAAAGAGACTCCAGAGAACTCCCTGCCCCTTCCACCATGGAGGACACAGGGAGAAGGTGCCACCTAGGGCACCTTCCTGGGTCCTCACCAGACATGGAATCTGCAGGCACCTTGATCTTGGACTTTCAGCCTTGAAAGCTGTGAGAAATAAATTTCTGTTGTTCATAGGTCTGTGGTATAATAGCCCAACAGACCAAGACTAGGGCTGGCACAGAAAGGATGCTGGGTTCTCACTGCATCCGGTCATGTGGCATACAGCTTCAATTTGTCCCATTTCTGGTGATGTTCATTTTGACCACTTGGTTGAGGTGGTGCCTGCCAGGTTTCTCCACAGTGAAATTACTCTTCTTCCCTCTGTAATTAGCACTTTATGAGGAGGTACTTAGAAGTCACATGATCATTTCATTGCTCCTCAGACTAAATTCATTCATTGCTACATATCAGTGTGGACTGGTGGGTTCCTGTCCATCAGTGGATTCTGCCCACTGTGTCACTCTCTCCTCTGAGGCTCCATTTGCCCAGATTTGACCAGTGGGAATCGGTCTGTATCCTTTGACACGTCTCCATTGATATGTGAGTACCACTTTACTTTGTGGTGCAGAACCCTCTGGTTCACCTTCCTGCTCCAGATCTGGCCTTACCCCATCCTCTAAGGAGATTGGCAGGTGTGAGGTAGGTGCACTTCTTCCTCTCCGAGTCCTGCTGACCCAGGACCTCTTCATGGACAGGTGGGGGCTATATCCCTCTTCTTCCAAGCCACCCTCCCATGTACACATATGCTCTTGCTGTCTGGCATCCATCCCATTCTGGGCTGCTTGTCTCTATTGCCTTCCCCCCAGTCCCACCCACCCCCTCACTAGGGAAAGCCCTCACTCCACCTGAGTTCCCACATCCTGCACTTGGCCCTGTGTACAAACAGTCTCCTACCCTCATACTCAGCTACTTTTTACTTTTTAAATGCTTTTATTGTTTTGAGAGAGAGAAGAAGGAAGAGAGAGAGACATCGATCAGCTGCCTTCTACACACACCCCAATCAGGGATCGAACCCACAACCTGGGTATGTGCTCTGACCACGAATCGAACTGGCAACCTTTTGGTATACATGACAATGCTCCAACCAACTGACCAACACTGGCCAGGGCTACTTTTCTTTTTTTTTTTTTTTAAATGTGTAGCCCTAGCTGGTTTGGCTCAATGGATAGAGCATCAGCCTGCGGACTGAAGGGTCCTGATTCAATTCCAGTCAAGAGCACATGCCTGGGCTGTGAGCTTGATGCCCACTGGAGGCTCTGCAGAAGGCAGCCAATCAATGATTCTCCTCATTGCTGTTTCTAATCCTCTCTCCCTCTCCTTTCCTCTCTGAATGAATAAAAATATTTAAAAAATAAAAGATGTATAGAGTTTTAAAAAATAGGTTAGTACATGCTCATGATATCAAATAAAGAAGGTTATGCAGTCACACAGTTCATTTTTCTGAATCGTCAGCATTGTTGTTCCTGTGCTCCCTCCCAAGAGTCTCTGCACTTCCTCAAATGCACATCAACATATCTATTCAGTGTTTATATCCCGCACTTTAGGGTTAAAGTAAGGGTTAGGTTTAGTGATAAGGTGATGGCTAGGATTAGGTATACATCGTGGGCACTGCTTTGCACCGTGCTCTTTTTCTACGGTAGTCACAGGGAGTAGCCTTGGTCTAACTGCCCTTCATGGCATTGGGTGTGCCACAGTTCATTACCTGTCCTGGCGGACTTAGGGTAGGTTTAATTGTTTGCTATTGGAGGCATTATTTCAGCGGTTCTCAACCTGTGGGTCGTGACGCCTTTAGCAGTTGAACAACCCTTACACAGGAGTCGCCTAAGACCATCCTGCATATCAGATATTTACATTACGATTCATAACAGTAGCAACATTTCAGTTATGAAGTAGCAACGAAAATAATTTTATGGTTGAGTCACAACATGAACTGTATTTAAAGGACCAGAAGGTTGAGAATCTTGCGTTATTGGAACATCTTATTTGCATGTTTTTGCACCTGTGAAATACTTGTTAGAAGTGGGGTTCCTAAGAGAATAGTGTGGATGTGGACATTTAGTAGGTAGTTCCTGACCTCCACAGGGTTTGCTCCAGTCAGCCCTGTAGACAAATAAATGCCCTTCCCACATTCCCCAACACGTGCATTCAGACTTTGGAGTTCTGTCAACCCGATAGACAAAACATGGAATTTCAGCTTCATTTTTATTTTCTTACTAGAGGCGCAGTGCACAAATTCATGCACCGGTGGGTTCCCTCAGGGTGGCCTGCGGAGATCAGGCCCCAGCTCACACTCCCAACCTTGCAGCCCCAGCTCGCATCCCCAGCCTCGCAGCCCTGCCTGGCACCCCACCTTGGCCTAGTGCCACCCCCTCACCTACTCCACCATCCCGCCTGTGGGGTGGTCGGTTATGGTCAGGCCCTCTACCCAGCTCCCTCAGTACCGGGAGCCTGGTGTTGGCCCTGCCCCTCACCGCTGCCACTGGTCACTGTCTGCCGGGAGATGTGTTGGGGCCAGGCACCCCCACCTGGCTCCCTCAGTGCCTGGGAGCTGGGTGGTGGCCCTACCGCCTGCCACTGCTACTGGTCACCGTCAGCAGGGCGAGCACTCACACCTGCCATGTTCTGCACCACCCCTGGCAGTCAGCACACATCATAACAAGTGGTCAAATTCCTGGTCTCCCGAATGACCCCCAAGGGTACAATTTGCATATTAGGCTTTTATTATATAGGATATTTCATGATGTGTTTGTGTATGTTTAAACATCATTTAGTTTTCTGTTTTGTGAACAGCCTGTTCTTTTGCCCTTTTTTAAATTCAGCTCTTATCTTGTTACTTATTTGTGCAGTTTGCTGTGTTTTAAGGAAATTAGGCCTTTGTCTGTGATAGGGCCGTAAATGTTTTTCCCTATTTGTCTTTGAAAAAGTCTTTTGAGTTTACAGTGCTTCTTTCTTGGGAGATGTTTTTGATCTTCATGTTTTCAGTCTCTCAAGCCTCCTATTATGGCTTTTAGCTTCTGGAGTGTACTGAGAATGGTCTTGTCCCCACCCAGAGTATAAAACAAAATTATCTCATTGCAGCACTTTGATGAATAGCCATGTTTGTGTTTAAATGTTTTACTCATTTTGAATTTATGATATGAAATAAGTCTACAACCTTATTTTTTCCAAATGGATACCCAATAGACATTGAAAAAAATCTGTTTTTCTCCCACTGATTGATTTGAAATGTCACTTTTATCAGACACTCCAGTATCTTATATATTTGGATATATTTCTTCACCTCCTATTCTCTTGCATTGGTTTTGTAGACATGTACCAGTACCAAACATTTCAATTATGGTTTTCAACAGTTTGAATACCTATAAGGCTAGTCCTCCCCTATTTTTCTTTTTTCAAAATTTTCTTGGCCATTTTTGCATTTAAAAAAATATATGTCAACTGTAGAATCAGCCTGTCAGGTACCTCAGAATCCTGTTGACACTTTTTTTAAAAATATATTTTATTGATTTTTCACAGAAAGGAAGAGAGAGGGATAGAGAGTCAAAAACGTCAATGAGAGAGAAGCATCGATCAGCTGCCTCCTGCACACTCCCCACTGGAGTTGTGTCTGCAACCAAGGTATATCCCCTTGATTGGAATCGAACCTGGGACCCTTGAGTCCACAGGCCAATGCTTTATCCAGTGAGTCAAATCAGTCAGGGCCTGTTGATACTCTTATTAGGACAGCAGGTTATTCAAGAAGACCTGACAGCTCTTTGGAGAAGTTTATATCTGAAAACCTGGCGTGCCCGCCACCTCTTCATGCCTCTTCACTGTCCCCCTTTTCTCTCTCAGAATAGTGATTTGTAAATTATCTCCATAAAGCTTTCTTTTAGTGTTAAATTTATTCCAAGTAACTTCAACTTTTTGTTGTTGTTACAATGTGATTATTTCTTCCTTTCTGTCCTGAAAATGGTGGTTAATTGTATATGTGAAGGCTGTTGATATCTGTATGAGTTTTTCTCTCCACCTAAGGGAATTCCTTCTTTTCCATAACAGTTTTCTAGTTGATGTTCTTGGATTTTCAAAGTTAATTATTGTACCTGCAAATGATGGTTTTGCTTCCCCTTTTCTGATTTTTACCCCTCATTTCTTCTCCATGTTGATGTCAGATAATTCAATAGTGGTGGAGTGTGCTTTGGGAGTGACCCGTCTTGTTAGATGGTAAACAGTCATATCTCTTTCCTATTTTATTAAGAATTTATACCAAGAGTAGAAATGGAATTTTATCAGATGCCTTCTCAGCATTTCAGATACTGGGGCTCATCATAGGATTGTTTTTTGTCCTACAGGTCTATTAATATGATGTGGTAATAAATCTTCTAACACTATATGTTAAATTATCCTCTATCTTTTGAATAATTATACTTAGTTATGGCTTATTACTCTTTTAGTTGTTGCTGGAGTATGTTTGTTGATATCTTAATGGGGATATTTTTATTGATACCCATAAATGGAGATGTTTCTATAGGCGGGGTGTATATGTGGATTTGTTTGGAGATTGGGGGTTCTTTTTCAGAAAAAAAGATTTAGAAAGGATTCCCCACTACAGTGCTTGGATCAATTTAAATAACATTGGAACTGTCTGTTTCTATATAGTTTGTAAAAACACCAGATTTTGATGGTTTTGTAGCTGTTGAATATATATTTCAGGTGACAAAGAGAATTCAAAATTCCTTTTCTTACCTGAACATAGGCTAATTGACTTGTGAAAACTTTTTTAGTTTAATAAAATTTACTCCAATTCAGGAGGTTAAACTCACCTACATAACATATATATGTCTATATGTGTATCCATCCATGTTGTGAGTATGTGTGTAGTGGGGATATGCAATCATGTATATGTTTTTATATATGTATTATACCTCTGCATGTGTGTTACACATATATGCATGTGTTTGTGTTTTATACATATGCATGCAAGTGTTTGTATATGTGTGTTATACATATGTGTGTTATACGTATGTGTATGTGTGTTGTACATGTTTATATGTGCCTGTACATGTGTATATTATACGTGTGTGTGTGTGTATATAAATACAAATGCATGTGTTTGCATATAAGCATAATAAATGGACACAAGATACTGGGGGGTAGGGGAGGATGGGGGAAGGTCAAGGGGAAAAATGGAAACTTATTTAACCCTCTTTGTAATACTTAAAGTAATAAAACAAAATTTAAATAAATAAATAAATGAATGAATAAATAAATAAATAAATGCAAATGCATGTGTCACTACATGTATTTTTGTACCCAGACTTAAGAGCTCTATCCTGGGTGTTGGACATTGCGTGCTAAGGATGTAACATGAATGTGCCTGTGTGGGTTTGCACACGTAATGTGCGTTGGCATCCCTTAGCCCAGTCGGCAGGTTTCCTAGAGCAAGCCCAGCTATCCTCACCAGGAGTGGAGAGCTTGGGTAGGGCTGTTAACCACCCCAGCAAACAAGGGTGGCCAGGCAGCTTAAGGAGAGGGATGGGCTGAGGATAGTGGAGCAATGGCAGCTGGTTAGGGTATTAGGTCGTTGATGCCACATCTCCCATGTGCTGGGCCTGGAGAATCAAGGCGGATGAGACATAGTCTCTGTCCTTCAAATTTACCATCTAGTGGGAGAAATGTACCCACAGAGGTATAAATAGCAATGCCAGAAGTGCAGTACTGGAATCAGTACCAGGTGATATGGTATTAGGTGAAACTGACTGAAATTACAGGGACTTGAAAGATAAGTGACTTGCCAGATTCTCAGAGGACATGTTGGAGGCTAACCAAAAGAAACTAAGGGAATTTTCCTCTGCAGGAATAGCCTGGGTGTGCAGGTCACCCCTGGTGGGTGACGCCTCATAGTATGAGGCTGTGCACTCAAACTGAGGGACTTGTGGAGCCCTCCCCCCTACCCCCCGTGTCCCCAACTCCAGTCCTACAGCGACTTGGTCAGCTCTGTCAGCAGGGGAATAGAGAGGAGGGACTGCCTGGTTATCCCAGTGACATGGAGCTTATGTGGAGCGTGGGCTCGCCTCTTCCCATCCCCCAGCATGTCCAAGGGGGTTCCTTCCTGACACTTGTAAGAGGTGATGCTAGAGGATCCTGAGCCCAGGTGATTTGCTCTTTGGTTTTCATGTTGTATTTTCCATATGAGATCACCTTGCAGCTCACTTCTCATTCTGCTGAGATGCTCGCTGTGCTGTGTCTCTCTGTGCTTCTTTGTTACAACAGATGCAGGTTTTATTCCTTCAAATAAGAATTCTCATTTTAGAAGAATAAGCACTTCTTGGGTACACATTTAGAAAACCTGGTATGAAACAGAGTGTCCTTTGGAACAATGCACACCCTTGCATATAGTATTTTTTAATCACAGAAATGACATGTCTATTGAAAAAAATGCAGACATTGCAGAAGTTCATAAATAAGGTAAAAGTAAAAGCTCTGACCACTCCCCATCTCCAGTCAGTCCTTTCACTGTGGCTACCTGTGAACATGCCAAGTCCAGCCTTCCAGACTTGTTTCTATTGTATGTAAACAGGGTGCATGGGTTCTGGGAAATGGAATCATATTTTCTACACTGTATAGACATGGAAACATTTTTTCTTGACCAAGCTGTAGCCCTGGACTTTATTCTGTGACGGTATATGAAGGGTTCTGTGTTCTTTTTAAGGGTTGCACAGTTTTCAGTTATGATTGCACCATTGTTTAGTTTACCAGTTCATTACTGAGTTTGTCCTGATATTTACCTCTGTATATTTGTGTGAGAATGTCTGTAGGAGAGCCCTGGCCCATGGACTAAAGAGTCACGGTTCGATTCCAGTCAAGGGCACATACCTATCCCCAGTCCTGGTGGGGCCCATGCAGGAAGCAACCAATCAATGTGTGTCTCTCATATAGATTTTTCTCTCCATCTGTCCTCATCCCTTCCACTCTCTAAAAATCAATGGAAAAATTATCCTTGGGTGAAGATTAACAAAACAAAAGAATATCTATCTGTAGGAGAAAGTTCTAAAAGTAGAATTGCTGAGGCAAAGGTATTTTACACACTTCAAATTTGAGGTGTTTTCAAATGAGCCCAAGAAGGTCATGTGAACTATGGTCCCAGCAGTGTGCGTGGACATGGCTGTATTCCTGCTGTTTTACTTCATTAGTTATTAGAGGGCTGGCGTGCCCTTTGTGTTTTCTCACTTGATTCACAAGAGCAGTATGAGATAATGGATGGTTTTTTCAGTTTGGTTCTAGAATGTAACTTTGCTCAGTCTTTCTATTCACTGAGCAAATCAAATCTGTCATTCTTTCCTTTGTGCTGATGTTAGGAAGACTTTATTTACCCCAAGATTATAGAAATATCCCCCTTTATTTTGTTCTAGTCTTTAGTCCACTGGAATTTAGAGCTGATTGCCCCACCTCATTTGAGAATGGCCCATGTTCTTCTCATGAGCATGAAGTGCCACCAAGTAACTTATTCACTGGGGTTTATGCAAACATGGACTCTGAGATCCGCCTTTTTAGTAAATATCAGAATTTGATAAAATGTTTACCGAGACTGAGAATGGTTTCCGTAGCCCCCCCCAAGTTTACAAAGAAATATGACTAAAGACACTGAGAATGTAAAATGGAAGGAATTTTTTAGCTTTATTTAAATGGTGTCAGTTTCTGAGCACAAAGAGCCCAAGACTCATTTTATTTGCTTTGTGACAATTCTTATTTATTTTACTTTTTATTTTTTTATTAATCTCCACCTAAGGTTATTTTTTTCCATTGATTTTTTTTTTTTTTTTTTTTTTTTTTAAGAGAGGGAGGGACAGACACAGAGAGAAACATCCATGGGAGAAAGACAAATCAATTGGTTGCCTCCTACATGCGCCCTGACCTAGAACCAGGGATCCAACTTGCAACCCAGACATGTGCCCTGGATTGCAATGGACCCCAAGATCCTTCAGGCCAACGCTCTATCCACTGAACCAAACCGGCTAGGTCTACTTTGTGACTGTTCTGAAGCCTTCCTAAAAGAAATGTGAAATAAGAAATTAACTGTAATAAAGTTCGTGTGCAGGAAGTAGCCTTATGCTACACAGTGTTTAAGGTCTTCGTTGTTAAAGTCATATAATCCTCTCCATGCTTTTTCTCATCTGTCTCACCACAGCCTAAATGTGACGGCCAGGTTTTATTGACACAAGTGTGGAGGCGTTTGAATCTGATAGAATGTGACTATTTCGGCTTGGAGTTTCAAAACGTCCCATCCTATTGGGTAGGTGCTTCTCATTCATTTGGAAATAGGTCTGGGTGTGTTATAGGACCCTCCCCACATCCATGGGTCACCGAGAGCCTTTGAGTATAACTATAGTTATTTTAGTTATTTTCTTGTTTGTAGCATACTTACTAATAGAGAAGTTATTTCATGGATTTGCTCTCTTCTTAAATCCTCTTTAGATTTGGCTTGAACCTATGAAACCCATCAGTAGGCAAGTACGAAGTAAGTCCTTTTTTTTTTTACTCCTTAAAATTCTGTTCACTCAAAGTGCTTTGTTTTTGTTCTTGACTATTCAAATCTGAGGCATGATGAGATGGTCCCTGTCACCATTCTGGACAGCCAATGCAGGGTCCTCTAGCAGCAGATAGACCTGGAGGTCACGGTGCTGTTTAATGCATGGGGGGCGAGGGTAGTGCTTTCACTCTGGTTCTAGGTTACTTGCCTCGCATTTGAAAGCAATATGCAAAAATAGGTATGCAGTTTCTCTTTAAGTTATGAAATGACACTGAGGTTCTTTAATTGGCATTTTAATAAAATAGTTAATACCGTTCTGTAACTATGAACATAATTGTAAACATGATTATTTTTGTTAGTCTCTTAATTTTTTTAAATGTAAGGCATGTAGTAATGCTTCTTAGTTCTAATGTATTTGTATAGGATGAATTCACCTGGAATTTCCTTAGTACTAAACTGAGGAAGAAACAACGTGAAGAGTAACTTTGTTATTCACTGATGAGCTAAGGCTATTTTGGTTGCCTGAACATTTTAACAAACAGTTCTCTTTTTTTGGTGAAAAGTACATGGTTATTATATAACATTTCAATAAAGCTGAGATACTTAGATGAGCTAATATGTTTTTTCAAAACAATCAGGTTGTTCTGATTCAGAATAGTGAGTGATAGCTCTCACTATCTTATACACTTTCAGTAAAGTGTATAAGGAATTCAAAAATAATTTTTTGTTATTACTACTTAATTGTGTAAATACCTTAACTTTTTAACATAAAAATATATTTAAAATTTTTAATGTACAATTTCCTGCATTTCTTCAAGTTTCCTGAGTAATCTCCATTTAACACAAGAGTTTTAAATTTTTTCTTTACTGTATATGACTGACACTTAGGACTCATAATTTCATGAATAGGAAATTTCTTAATATCATCTCATTTGGAAAGATTTGCTTTAAAAGTCCATTTGAAAGTACTAGCTTAACTATATCATAATACATGGAAAGATAACAACTACAATACAGAGAGATGATGGCCTTATATGTGACATTTAAATTTTTTCTTTTTATAGGGCCAAAGAATACAATGCTTCGCCTAGCAGTAAAATTTTTTCCACCCGATCCTGGTCAGTTGCAGGAGGAATACACACGGTAAAGAACCTGTTCTGAACTGAGGCCACTATCAGCAGGGCCTTGAATTCACCTGTGTTTCCCGCAGAGCCTGGTTCATTAGATGTTCAGGGCATATTTATTCAAAGAATGAATGAAACACATAAAAACTATAATCCGTATGTAGTAGTGAAAAGAAGCATTCTGACAGTTAACCCTTGCACAAACACAAATGTGGATGGGAATTGGAAGGAAGGGTTATGATACAAATTTGAGAATAAAAAATAGGGTATTAGGTATGGTTGAACAGGTATTCTCTAAATGGCCATAAATTTATACATGTGCATAAAGTTCTTCGGAATTTTGCCCATATATTTACTTCTTTACACAACAAAATGCACTTAATTAGAAAAAGTACCTAGTATGTGAGACCTCATGAATAGGTAGGACAGACACTTCTGTTGACTTCTTTTCTGCACCTCTTCAATTCATGCTTGATTCTTTGCAGAAATAATTGAAAGAAAACATTAAAAGTTGTTTCATCTGGGCAATAGGATTATGGAAGATTTTCCCCTTATGTTTTATGTATCATTTTGGTAATAAGAATAAAGCAACAACCTAAAACAACTCACAGCCGAGGTCAGGTGTGAGCTGAATAGGAAAAGTCTTTAACCCTTGGAAAAACATGGACTTGTCCTAGATGTCTTAGGAACCTCTCTCTGCAGTTTTCACAGGTAATTTACTAAAAGAAAAGTAGACTGTCAGTGTGAGGAAATGTCCAAGATCTCATTTGTTCATCTCTTGTTATATAGTGAGGAAATGACTCCAAGGATGGAAAAGAGTTTTTATGGTACAGAATGTATCTCAATGGCATTTAAATACCTGACACCAAAAAAGTCCCTTTTAATGTAATAGCTTCTAAATATATTTAGACCTTGAAAGTGATGAATAATAGAAAGTGTTACCTAATTTAGCATCCTGGGCCCAAGCCATGTTTATGCAGAAGGTCCTTGGTTTATTCATTAAAAAAAGTACTCACTTGGGATAAGAGAAGAAAAACATTGAAATGAAGCTCTATAGAGTAAAAGTAGCCCCTTGCTCCTTGCACCACATTCTGCCCAGAAGCTTTGACCCCGGCACGTTCCAGGTGAATTCCCAGCAGTGCACAGCCTACCTAGAGCAGCGGCAGTCTGTGCATATGAAACTCTGGGGGGATATTGTTACCTGCACATCCATAGCCTGCATAGACATCTTTCCCTATTAGTGTGTGTGTGTGTGTGTGTGTGTGTGTGTGTGTGTGTGTATGGCTGCTATCTAATTTATTTAACCATTCTTATATATTAGTTCATATTTAGGTTATTTCCAATTTTTCTCTCTTATAATGCTACAAATAAACATCCTTTTCCACATATCTTTATGAACTCTGGAAATATTTCTGTTGGAATTGCTGGGTTAAGGGGTATGCACATTTTTTCCCTTTTTATTGAATATATTGGATGACACAAGTTAATGAAATCATACAGGTTTGAAGTACATGATTCCACAACAGATCATCTATACACTGTATTGTGTGTTCATCATCCCCAATCAAAACTCCTTCCATCACCATTTATCCCCCTTATGCCCCCCTCCCCCTTCCCCCACCCCTGGTTTCCCCAGGGGGTATGCACATGTAAATTTTAAGTGAATGCAGTACATTTTAAGATATCACACTAAAATGTGAATTCCAATGGGAAGAGAGAGTGTTCGTCTTGTTCACTGTCATATTTCTAGATCTAGGAAATCTGGAATACAATCTGTTCTTGGTAGTTAATCCTGTATAATAAAAGGGTAAAATGCAAATCGACCAAATGGCAGCATGAACAGTTGCCATGATGTACATTGACCACCAGGGGGCAGATGCTGCATCCTGACGAGCACAGCGGTAGTAGTAGGAGCTTCTCCCATCTCCACTACAACGCTAAGGATATATCCAGGGGCAACGGGCCTAAATCATCAGTTGGACATCCCTTGAGGGCTCCTAGACTGCTAAAGGCCAGGCTGAGGGACTTCCCCGCCCCGTCCCACCCTCCCCCCCAGTGCACAAATGTTGTGCACTGAGCCTCTAGTTGATGGAATAAATAAATACATAAATATTTCCAAATCACTTTTTCTGATTACATTATCACCAGTGGTATTAGGAATCCCTGTTCTTCAAATTCTAGCCAAGAAATATCAATCTGCTTACAAGTTTCATAGCCACATTTTAAGCTGTATCTTAATTGGATATTCTCCTTTTTCACACAAAATTATGGGTACAGTTGGTATGTAACAGAAGTAAGAAATTTGTGAGCTTTTCTTAAAGGTGTTTAGTGCTGTGGGGTATGAAGGGTCACTTGTGACTTTGCTCTGTGGCATCAGTGGTTGTGTTCTCCTGCGATGGAGACATGGGGAGTGTGTTCTAGAACCCTTGGAGCTGATCTCTCTGATGTTTTGAATTCCCTTGTAGATACTTGTTTGCCTTGCAACTTAAGAGAGACCTGTTGGAAGAGCGTCTGACCTGCACAGACACCACAGCGGCCCTCCTCACGTCCCACCTTCTGCAGTGTTAGTATCTGCCAGTGTGGCAGACAGCAGGTGTCGTAGGGCTCCTGAAAGTGACAAAGAATGGGCCTTCTCAGTTTTCACGTTTTGTAATAAACTGAAGACTAACTTCTACAAAGTGGAATTCCTTAACGCAAACAGCCCCCGGTTAAGAAACAAAGGCTCCAGGCCAAAGTCAGTCCCACACACATTCTTCCAGATTGTCCCTCATTTGTGCCTTCACACATTTTACCAAAAAACCTCTTCAGTCTAAAAGCCGAACAGTAACCCTGACATGGCACCCCCAGGAAGAGGCCTCCTTGGGGTGAATATCATAGCTCCCCTGGTGATGGGTTAGGCATTAAACCCTGAAGGAAAAAGAAAATATTTCCTCAGTATCTCGCACAAGAGAAGGTTCAGCAGTATGTGAAGAACTGTAGTTACTTCAAAAACAAATGAGAAATGTAAGAAGAGGTTCTGGCAAGCAGGTGTGGTCTTTGCCAGAGCTTTCGCAAGCCCCCAGCGGGCAGGACAGAATGAAGGGAATAGCCACATTGCTTCTGGACTAGAGGTGAAGGCACATCTTTGTGGTGTAAACTAGTGCTTCTGAAAGCAAGAAGCATGCTATAGAAAGTTTCAGAAACTTTAGTAATACTTGTATGGGTTCGTTTATAGTTTACTTGGTTCTTTCCCTGGCACACTTTCAAATAGCATTTTTTCTTAATCCTCACCTGAGAATGTGTTTTTATTGATTTTTAGAGAGAGAAGAAGGGAGAGAGAGAGAAACATCGCTGTGAGACAGGAACATTGGTGCCTCATACATGCATCCAGACCGGGGGTCATGCTCTTACCGGGACTCAAACCTGCAACCTTTCTGTGTATGGGACAATATTCCAACCAACTGAGCCACCCAGCCAAGTCCAAATAGTGAATTTTATCTATGGTTTTTCTCCTGCAGGATAGTACTTGTTGATTCTCATTAACATATGTTTTCAAAGTGACTTGGTTGTTTTTTATTTGGCCTGAAGTCTTCTCAGGCAGACAGATGGCTTTTCAGTGCAAACTCATTTGGCCACAGCTCAGACAGAGATATCGTAATAACTTGTCCAACTATAATTTTCACCTTAGAAGTGTGCTGCCGAGATTGAAGTTCACGAAAGCGATTTGACAGCCACATTCAGTGCATGCTTCTGAACTGGGCTTTAGCTGTAAAAGACACAGTTGGGTAGCTGGTAAAATGTGAATAGGGACTGAGGCTCGGTGTCACAGCAGGTCCTGGTCCCATCCTGATATGGGTGCTGTGCTGTGGTTGTGAGTGAAAACATCTAGTTTATAGAAAATCTGTTCTAAAGTGTGATTCAATGCATGAAACTTCACTATGGATTTGAGATGGTCTCAAGACAAAACAAGAAGTATATTGCTTAAAATGATTGCACTTTACTATTTTTAAAACATTTGTAGCCTGGAAGTACATGAAATTAGAAATTAGAAATTTGTTCCTAAAGAATTTGAGAGGGCCTGAAGGAAAAAGATTATTTAAAATACATTATCTTAAAACAAGTAAAATACCTTATCCTGGTCACAGTAGTCTTGAAACAACTTTGGGATAAAGTGTGGTGTAAAACTTAAGCACACCGACCCCAGCGTTTGCCTCCCTGGAGTCACTCACCTGTGTCTTAGTTCTTCAAAACACAGAAGAAATTCTCTTTACCTGTCTATTTGCCTTCATAGTATAAAATATTTGGAATACATACAAATACAAACTTGTTTATTTATATTACTCTTTTTTTTAAATTAATCTTTACTGTTGAAAATATTAGAGATAATCCATTTTTTCTCCATTTACCCCCTCCAGCCTGCCCCTGCTCCCCCCTTACTACATATTTAGGATAATATTTTCTACTTTTAGTATGGGCCAGAGAAGGTATTGTACACCCAAATGCATAAACTAAAAGTAGAAAAAAATTATCCTAAGTCTGTAATAAAATAGTATGAGTTTATATTTTTCTTTTATTAATGTTTTTTATTGATTTCAGACAGGAAAGGAGAGGGAGAGAGAAATAGAAACATGAATGATGAGAAAGAGAATCATCGATCAGCTGCCACAGCATCAACATGCCCCCTACTGGGGCTCGAACCCACAGTCCAGGCATATGCCCTGACCTGGAATTGAATCAGGACCTCCTGATTCATGGGTCAATACTGAACCTCTGAGCCACACTGGCTGGGCGAGTTTATATTTTCTTTATTTAAAAATTAAAATTACTTACTGTTATTATCTCATCTCAGCGGAAATAGGAGATTATGATGAAACCTTGGATCGGGAGCACCTCAAAGTTAACAAGTACCTGCCCCATCAGGAGTGTTCTCTAGAGAAGATCCTAGAATTCCATCGGAAGCACACGTAAGTCAGTGAGAATCGGCCGCTGGACCGCTATCACTACGGTGGGTGGTGGGTCGTGACTAGTGCATGAGAGAGCCTGCATTAAGGCTCTGACTAAAGCCACAGCTGACCATGGCTCTCTGGGGACACAGCTTTAGAAAAGGCTGGAAGAGACATCAGGGCCAGGAAGGAGTGCGGACAGGAGCACTGGGTGGCTGGTGTGGGCTTCTGATCCATTGCAGGTAGAGACATCCCTTCAGTGAGCTCAGCCCAGTGCTAAGGTGCTGGGTTCTCCACACAGGCCCCTGGCAAGTTTTCTAGACTGTAGTGAAGGACACCTGAAGGGAACGCACTGGGGCAGTAGGGGCTGAGGAGCAATGTGGGCATGGGCAGGAGAAGGCAGAGCCAGGGCAGTCACTGGGTGAGGTGCAGATGACCGTGACACAAAGCCTCCTGTGCTGATTTGTTTTACTCTGCTGACCTGATCACTTCTCTGAAGTGCTAGGCTCTCTCAGAACCTGGTGTTTTTAGTGCTGTGATCCTGCTATCTTTTATCACAGGGGCCAGACGCCAGCCGAGTCAGATTTCCAGGTGCTGGAAGTCGCCCGGAAGTTGGAAATGTATGGCATCAGGTTTCACAAGGCTTCCGACAGGGAGGGAGCCAAGATTAACCTGGCTGTGTCCCACATGGGGGTCCTCGTGTTCCAGGTAGGGGGTGGGTACTTCTCAATGTGATGGGGAGGAGGGTTTACATATATTGGTAAATCTTTGCTCTAATGAATAAGGTCTTGGACTTGGAGGAGAGTTTTTGCATGTCATCTGATCTGGTCTCTCACCCAAGTAGAGAAATTGTCTTCTTTGTTCTGTCACAGAGCCCATTGCCCCTCAGGGCATCCAATCACAGTTCCCACTGTTCCTTCTAATATTGAAGGAAAGTTCGCCCCTTAGAACCTTGCACTGAGACTGGCTCTTCCCTGGAGCAGTTTCCATGCCTCCATTCTTGTCCTCCAGGTGTGGGTCTCTGAGTGGATTAAGTCATCATTTAGGTTAATGAAGTAGAACACACTAGAAAATACCAGAAGGTGCCACATGGTCTAACAATAGGCTGTTATGGCATTTTTGTGTCATCTGTGTTTGGATAGTTAAATAAATGACTACTGAGTTTTATTTGTAGTTAAGTATATGTGCCCTAGGGTCTGTGGTGTCATGGGTCTGACAACTGTATACGCAGGCCTTCGAGTGTCAGACACTGGGTGGGTCCCAATCCTGCCCACCATCAGCTCTGACCCCCTATCAGCTCTCTGGTCAAGGACCTTGCACAGCTGTGCACCTCTGGTTGAGTACAGTGACTCCAAGGGCACATGGTAGCAGTTGGCACTCGTTTCTGGAACCTGACTGGCAACTCTTTCCTCTGTAGGCCTTTCAGCCTGTGATCACCTGCAGTGGCTGATTTGTTCAGGCTCCCTGCTCAGGCTTGCTTTCTTTTTCTTTACCTAGCCATTACATTCCAGTGTTTTGTCAGAAGAAAAAAATTAATTTTGAATTTAGAATGTTAATTGTGTTGTATCATGCACTAGATGTGACAGGAATAATAAAATTTGAGGTAGAGACTTTAGCTGCCACACCCCTTTGAGTAGGTGGTTCCAGGCCCCAAACCTGCTCACTCTGGTCGTCCCTATACCACGCAGATTCTAATGTCCATCCAAATCCAGCTGTTGTCACTTTTCACCATTTATAACCAGAGGAAGTTGGAAAAGCAGGAAGAAAAGACTTCTAGATTGAATTTACTTCTGTTCTTTCAAACCCCACAGAATGTGAGTGAAGGAACTTTTCTTCTTTTTAAGTTTAAATCAGTGAGAACAAGGGAATCCAGAAGATGAAGTGTATTAGCAAAATTTTGGAAGTTGGGAAATGATTAGATGAGTAGAAAAGACTAGAATCTGATGGCCTGCAGTGGGAAAGCTGTAAGCAGACCACTGTGTCCAGTAGTGGACAGGAGCACCCCTTGACAGCCAGGGGAAGCCTGGGGCTGGAAATGGAAATGGTTTCACCCGTTCATTGTTTGCGAGGAGACTTGCAGCTTCAGATCTGAGCAGCCTGTTCCTCTCCAGGTGCAGCTCAAAGGTAGAGATACCAAGTCGCATAAGATGGGGGAGCCTGTGATGTAAGTGCATCAGGCTGCAGGCCTCCCATCTCAGCCCCTCTGGAGTATGGCCAGGCTACTATCTTGGAGGAAGGATACTGCTCTCCAGAAGGTCCAACCAGCCTTGCACGAGTCCCACAGGTGTTGACCCTGGGATACTCCACAAATGTGGCCTGTGCCCACATTTTAGAGCCTCCTCTTATAAGACTTTCAAACTGTCAGAAAACCTGTAAGAATTAGAGTAGCTCAGATCCAGCCGTTACAGGCATGTTCCTCCCTCCTTACACACAAATATGCACACACTCCCGTGCACACCTGCACACAGACAATTATTTCTGAAGCATTTGATATTTATTATGGACTTTTACTCCTAAGAACTGTATTTCCTACTAGAATTTTCTCTTACATAATCACAATGCAATTACCACAGAGGCTTCAAACACACCTTAATACACCATTTATTTCCCAGGCTCGTCAACTGACCAGGGGAGTGCTCAGAGTTTCATTTCCTCTGGGACAGGATCTGGCCTAAGACTAGATAGAGCATTTAGTTGCCAGGCTTGTAGTCCCCCTTAATTTTTATTTATTTATTTTATATAGGAAAAGTGTATCTTATATCCCTAACTGACAATACAGAATTTATAACAAAACCATGTGTGAAAATACTATTAATTATATTCCAGACACAATCAGTGGAACAACAGTATCACATAAACATGTGGTATTGCCTGGCCAGCATGGCTCAGTGGTTGAGTGTTAACCTATGAACCAGGAGGTCACTGTTCAATTCCTGATCAGGGCACATGCCTGGGTTGTGAGCTCGATCCCTAGTGTGGGGCATACAGGAGGCAACTTATCAAGTATTTGCTCTCATTGCTGTTTCTCTTTCTCCCTCTCCCTTCCTCTCAGAAATAAATAAAAATGTATTTAAAAAATAATTATATGTACACACACACACACACACACACACACACACACACACACGTGCGCGCGCGTGCGGAATTGCCCAGCCAGTGTGCTCGGTGGGTTGATCATCATCCCATGCACCAAGAGGTCACCAGTTGATCCTAGACAGGGCACATGCCCAAGTTGTGGACTCCATCCCTAGTAGGGTCTGTGCAGGAGGCACATAGACAATAACCAACATGGCCTCTCTCTTGAAGAACCAGAACCAAATTGTTGGGACAAAGAAACTCAGAAGAAACAGAAGCAGTATCAGTGATGGAAGAAAGAAAAAGAAACCCTGCACCGTCCTCACAGGACATGATCGCTTATCACCTGTCAGATCAGCAAAACAGAAAGCTCCACATTATGTCAGCTCGTGAGGGCCCGGATCACTCCTTTATCACACAAGTAAAACTCCCATCTTGTTTTTTTTATTCTGGCCTTGTTTGCCTTAGTGAAGTATTGGAATGTGGGCAACTGTACAAAGATGCGGAAGCTCTCTGTCCTGACTCAGGAGACAGACTTCAAGATGGATCGTTACATGGAGAAAAGACTCAAAACTGTGTGCAGGTTGCTTGTGGGGAAAAGGAAATTACCCACACACACTATTCCACACAGAATAAGCAGGTGGCACTTGTTGCCTCTGGCAAGGTGTGGCAGCTGGCAGGCTTTAGGAAGAGTGAGAGGCAGACTTCACAATGGACTCCCAGTACCTTTGGGATTTGAACCTTGTTAATGTACTTACTGTATTACATTTTCCAGAAAGCCTCACAGGAGTCAGAGAAAACCTTGTATCTCTGAAACAGGAGTGGGATACAGGCACAGGGAGGACAGGTGGCCTGCAGATTTCCACATGTGAGAGCAGAAGTGACAGCATTAGCAAAGCCAGAGAGTTGGAAAAACAAAGTTGAGGGAATCTCCACAAAGCAGAATAAAAGCTAAAGGATGGATGGCCCTGGCTGGTTTGGCTCAGTGTATAGAGCATCTGCCTGTGGACTGAAGGGTCCCTGGTTCAATTCCAGTCAAGGGCATATGCCCAGGTTGCGGACCTGATCCTCAGTAGGGGACATGCAGGAGGCAGCTGATCAATGATTCACTCTCATCATTGATGTTTCTGTCTCTCCCTCTCCCTTCCTCCCTGAAAGCAATAAAAATACATTAAAAAAAAAAAAAAAAAGCTAAAGGATGACTGATGGGAGAGGTGAAGGAGACTCCAGTGGGAATCCAGGTCCAGCACCCAGGAATCCTAGAGGCAGAGGAAGTCTTGGCATTACCAGAGAAAACACTCAGAACCTCAGGCAGGAACTTCAGACTGAAAGTGCCTTTGCAGCTTTTTTATTTGAGCGAGAGGAACTGGAAAGGCAAGCAAGCAGCTGGAAACAATTCTTCTCTGTTGTTGCTGTTTTGTGTTTGGGTTGTTTTGTTGGCTATGATGGGTTTTTTTCTTTTCTATTTTTTTTTTTTTAGAACATCTTTGAAAATCCTCCAATATTTTATCTTGAGTAGAAATTAAAGTAATTTAGTTTTTGGGCCATAGTTGGGGGGCTAGGAAGCTTCTGGTCTCATTTGGGCTCAGACATATATGTCTTGGCTTTGAGGACATCTCATAAATCAAGAATCTTTTTCATTGTGATATAATTCACATGCCATAAAATTCACCACTTTAAAGTGGACACTCAGTTCTTTTAGTGTAAACAGTTGCACATCATTGTGCAAACATCCCCACTACCTAATTCCAGAACGTTTAATCACCCCACACACAGTCATTGGCAGCAGCCCCTCACAGCCCTGACCACCTCTAATCTGCTTTCTGTTGGCGTTTCCTTCTGGACAACTCACAGCAATGGGATCATTCGGTGTTTGGCCTTGCCTGGCCTCTCCCCTTGTTCTCATAGTCAGTCCACATTGTACTACATATCAGGGCCGCCTCCCTTTTATGGCAGAGATTTTTTTTTAGTCTCAAGGGAAAACATTCTTTTTTTTTTTTTTCTTTTTTTTTAATATTTTTTTTTATTACATAAAGTTTTACAAAGATTGGTACATATATCTCTTTTTTCCCCTGCCCTTCCGCCCGCCTCCCCTACCCCCCAGTGTTTTGTGTCCATTATTTATGCTTAAATGCATGCACCAAAGTCCCTTGGCTGATCTGTTACCCCCCCCCTCCCGAATGTTCCTGTCCTTGTTGCTGTAATTAGACAGTCTGTTTGATGCTGCTCTGCCTCTGTATCCATTTTTGTTCACCAGTTTATAATGGTTATTATCCATAGATGAGTGAGGACATGTGGTATTTTTCTTTCATTGACTGGCTTATTTCACTTAGCATTATGTTCTCCAGCTCCATCCATACTCCTGCAAATGCTAAGAACTCCTTCCTTTTTACAGCAGCATAGTATTCCATTGTGTAGATGTACCCAAGGGAAAACATTCTTTATCTTGCTGTCCCCCATCTCAAGTTTGCAGTAGAGAGTAAATGGTCATGATGATCAAGAGTAGAAAATGCCAGAAAAGTATTAATACAGTTAGATTTTTTTTATGTTGAAACAATTTCAAGCTTACGGAAAAGTTACAAAGGCAATACAAGACCTCCTTCATCCAACCCGATTCTCACCCATCCAGATTTCACCAGTTGCCCCGATCTTGTTCATTGCAGAAGATCCCATCTAAGATCCAGCACTGTTCAGTCGTTATGTCTGGTCTCTTCATTCACAAACTTCCTCTTGACCTTGAGGTTTTGGAAGATTATAGGCTGGTCATTATAGGCTGTAGAATGATCATAATATGAGCTTGTCCAGCACTTGCTAATGATTAGCCCGAGGCTCATCTTCTTGGGCAGGAAATCACAGACATAAGTATATACCTGGTACAGTCTGATATAGCCCACCTCTCCCATTGCTGGTGGTATCAACATTGATCACTTGGTCAGATGGTGTCCCCAAGCTTCTTTACTGTAAGTTACTATTCATCCTTTGTAATTAATAAGTATTTTGTGGAGAGATACTTTGAGATCTCATCTCACTACCTCCTAGTTGGATTGCTATGATGGTTGCTGAATGACGAGTCTGTAAATTCCCTTTTTTGTGCTCCTAGAAGGGTTTTCTCCACAATTGTTTAGTTTCTTTACGTTACTGTGGATTTATGGATTTGTATTACAATTGCATTGAGTTCAAATTGTGATAACCTTGGGATATAATCTGATATTTGACTATCTGTTTTTGTCATTATTTTGATTTTTAAATTGTCCCACATTTGGCCCTTTGAGCTGGTTCCTGTGTCCTTGTGACATGTCAAATCATTTTTTGAGCACTTGTTCACTTTCTTACACAACAAACTATTCTAGGTTCGTTTTCTACTTTACCTGCTTCACCCTGGAAGACCGTAGAATCCTGCTCTTAGTAGAGAGTAGTTAAAAACCCAGTCCATGCACTAGATGAACTGAGTGTCAAGAGCTCATGTCATTAGTTTCAGTTCAGCACCCAGGATCCACTCTGGCCTCCCTTTCCTTCTGAGAAACATGGCTCTGAAAAAGCAGCCCTACCCGACCTCCACTCTTGCTCCTTCCCCTTTCCCATCTATTAAGCCTTCTTGCAGGGTGAGTTTTGAAAATGCTTAATATTTCCCAGCCAGCGTGGCTAAGTGGTTGAGCATCGACCTATGAGCCAAGAGGTCACAGTTCAATTCCTGGTCAGGGCACATGCCCCGGTTTTGGGCTCAATCCCCAATAGGGAGTGTGTAGGAGGCAGCCAATCAATGACTCTCTCTCATCATCTAGGTTTCTATCTTTCTCCCTCTTTCTTCCTCTCTGAAATTAATAAAAATATATTTTAATGCTTAATATTAACAGTAATAAAAATAACTTGTTATGATAAAACCTTATCCAAGAAATTAAGTTATTTTTCTAAAACAGATAAATTAGTCGGTAGTATTGACATTTTAATTCAGTCATTCTCAGTGTGATTGTAAAAGACCATGTGTGTTGGTGTGCATCTGCCAAAGATGTCATTTACACATTCTCTGCCTCCTGAGTCTGTGTCCATATTACTAAGGGTCTGCTCTTGGGTTTCAGTGCACCACCAAAATCAACACCTTCAACTGGTCCCGGGTCCGGAAACTCAGCTTCAAGAGGAAAAGATTCCTTATCAAACTCCACCCAGAGGTCCATGTAAGTATTATATTTTGAACAGTTGTTAAATTGTAAGAGAATGTATTCTGTAGAGTAGCGAGTAATTAGTTGCTTTGTAAATCATTTCAGCATAATGCACACTGAAATTTAAGGACAGGGTTCAGGTTAGGGTCTGGCGGGGCTCCCCATAGTCTGCCCAGCAGTTCTCTGGTGAAAGTGCAACATGAGGGGCGGAGGGAGTGCAGGTTCTGCAGGGCTGGGTGGCCCTGAGAATGTGCCTGTCTGACAAGACCCGGGGCTGCTGAGACTACTGGATGTTATAGCCTTTTGTGCTCAAAGAACGGGAGTTGAGATACAAAGTGTGAGCTATGATGGGAGCCCTACAGCAAATCTGAGTCATATCCAGAGTTAACTGAGGGGTGTTCCCCACATTCTCATGTAGCTGTGGCTCAGAAATCAACCCTTTTAATAGCGCTAAATGAAGCCTGTGAATTTACAGAGAGGAGTAAAAATGGAAAAAGTGTATATCAATCTGATAGTTGGCAAAAATCCAGTACTTCAGACTATTCAAATATGTTCACATTGTTACATTTGCAATGTACAAAGGAGTTAGGGATGAAAGATTAGCTGAGCCACCTGCTGGGTGGAAGCTTAAGAGGCAGGAAGGTTTACACAGCTTTGGTGGTGGGGATTCTGAGCTGGGGCTGCCCTGAGAATTCACAGGCACTTCATTATCAAGGGCTTTTGTCAAGGTCAAACCACAGGCTGTCTGTGAGGGGTTCCTAATTGTTTATTATTCAGATCTCTCTTCCATAGTTGAAAGGAAATACAAGGAATGCCAAAAACAGACAAAACACAAGCAAAGGATTGCTTGTTTTCTGTGTAAGTTTAAAAAAATGTTTCCAGCAGTTACTCTGAAAAGACAGGAAAGAAGAGAATTATGGCTTCATGATAGCACAGCAGCTATTAATTAAAATAGCATAATATTCTAAGTTCAGAACCATGTCTGTTGCTGCACTTGGTAAAGTTGCCTTTTTCATCCTCAAGCACTTAGATTCCTAAGAACAAGCATGTCAAACTCAAAGGCTAACACAGGGCAAATAAACAAGGTTTAAGTTTATGTGGGCTGCAAAAAAAACACAAAAGCTTCAATTTTCATAGAAACGTAAGTTTATTTTAATAGAGACATGCCAAATACAAAGGACTGAAATAAAAGAGTAATTGTTAACATAAAATAATTTAATATTTTAATAAAAATTAATATTTTTTCTTGAACATTAACTTACCAGACACTGAATAACTGCACAAATTAAGAAGCGTAATACAAATAAACCTATTTTTCTTGTTCTCTGCAAACGAAATATTTCCTGTTGCGCACACCAGACAAGTCAATACAAGACTAATGACGTGGCAGTTGGCTGCTAAAATATTCCCTGCTAGTATTAGTGGAGAGAAGTGGTGTGCCTGCACATAAGGGAAATGGATGCAACAAAGTTATAGTAATCAGCCATTAGTGAACATTGTAGTTTGTAATTAGTAATTATGTATAACAGGATATTGTAAAAATTAAGTTACAAAATTTTTAGTAAACACTCCTTATATACCGTTATATTGGTTGGGCTGCGAAAATATTCTTCATGGGCTGCATGTGGCCCGAGGGCTGTGAGTTTGATATGCTGGCCTAAGAGTAACTCTAGGAATCCAAGTATTAGAGTTTAATAATATATATCAAAAGGTTAAAACTGCATTCTCTATGAGCTCAGTATAACTTTCCAGGAATAACCCTGAGAGGTAATGCAGTAGTTTCTTCATGGTGATGTTTGTGAGCCTGGACATCATCCCCCAGTGCCCCACTGAAAATGGTTCAGTAATAACAGTCAAGCATGTCTACCATCACAGGAGGTGTCCTCATCCCTCTGGGAAATCTGACAAGGGCACACTCTAGGATGTTCACAATGGAGTGACTGTGGGTGGCTACATGTTCTGATAATTAAACAGTGAATATGTTTGTGTGTGTGTGTGTGTGTGTGTTGTGTGTTGTGTTTTTTTTTTCTCTTAAATGTAAAGGGAACCAGGAATCTTTATGTACAATTTCAGAAAAACATTTTCCTAATTTTTTTTTAATGCCCTTGACTGGAATCGAACCCGGGACCCTTCAGTCCACAGACCAATGCTCTATCCACTGAGCTAAACTCATCAGGGCTCATTTTCCTAATTTTTAACTTCAAATAGCCTGTTACCTGAAATGCTCCCTAAATTAGTTGAATTAGTTACTTAAATACTCCCTTTGTATTTGTTTCTAGGGACCTTACCAGGACACACTGGAGTTCTTGTTGGGTAGCAGAGATGAATGTAAGAACTTCTGGAAGATCTGTGTGGAGTATCACACCTTCTTTAGACTCTTTGATCAACCAAAACCAAAGGCTAAGGCCGTCCTCTTCAGCAGGGGCTCCTCCTTCAGATACAGGTGGGGCGGCACATGGTTAAGCACTTAGATTCCTAAGAGCAAGCATGTCAAACTCAAAGTCTAACACGGCAAATAAACAAGGTTTAAGTTTCTGTTCTCAGATTTGTAGAGCTGAGAACAGAAATATCCCTAGTTCAGGAAAATGTTGTAAGATGTTTCAGAAAATTATGTACAGAAGGCAGCTACTGTCACACTAGAGAAAGCATTCTCCTATGTAATAAAAGGCTAATTGACCGAAAAAAGGAAGGACCAGTCAGTGTGCTCCCACATGGGGGAGTGCTGCTCAGCCAGAAGCCAGGCTCACTGCTCCTTAGCACTGCCTCAGAGGTGAGAGAGGCTCCTGCTGCCACTGGGCTCACGGCTCTCTCACCTCCACGGTAAGCATAAATCCCCCAAGGGTCCCAGACTGCGAGAGGACACAGGCCAGGCTAAGAGACCCCCCCCCCCAGTGCACAAATGTTATGCACCAGGCCTCTAGTATCAGATAAAATAGTGGAAAAAGTAGATGTAATAAAAACTTTGTTTAGAAAATTGCTGATGCTTATTACAGAGCACAACTTTAAAATGTGTATATAGATTTATGAGAAAGGATGGGCAAGTCTTACCTTTGTGAAAAATTAATGCTGCAAATTACCATTGATTCTTTTCTTTAATGTTTGAACCTTTGTTCACAGTGGAAGAACTCAGAAACAACTAGTAGATTATGTCAAAGATGGTGTGATAACAAGAACTTCATATGAAAGGTAAGCTCTGTGGTCTTGAGGATGTAAAGTGTATGGTTTTAAAATTAATATTTTAAGTATTTTAACCTTTATTTGAATAAAAGTCATTTCAAATACATACACATGTATTTTGAAACCTGAGTTGTTTATTTATAATATCTATATACAGTTATTGTATACAGATACGGATATTACTTTTTGTTTCTAGTCTGCATAAACTTAGTTTACATATGTTTTTACATAGTATAATAAACTTTGAATCTGAACATTCACCTTGTTTCTTTAGTGTGGGAGGACAGTTTTACCTCTCCAAGACATCTATTTTTTATTTCCTGTTCTTGTTTTCTGTTCTCCTGCTCATTTCTAGTTAGATGCCTTCTGGCATATAATCAGAGTCTTAACCAAATTTCTGAGCTCTTCCTTGTGGGCAAAGCACAGTCAAAGGAATCCAGAGGGGGCGGCTCACAGCTTGTTCTCTGTTTGCAGAAGACACAGCAGAACGCGGGCGTCCGGCCGCGCTCTAACCACAGAATTGCCAAAGCAGGTGAGTCTTTCTGGTTAAAACGGACACCATGTCAATCGCCTGCACTCTTACTGGGAAATAATCTGGCAATGTTGTAACAGTAGTCTTAAAACTAGTTATATCATTTACACGGCAGTTCCAGTCCTGGGACTCTGTCTGCAGAAAGGAGCCCTAAGTGAAGAGAAGGCTTCATTCATGGAGACAGGTGTCACAGTTTACTTGTGTCTCTTTGATGCACTACTCAGGAGCCATTCAAAGTCTTGTTTTAGAAGAATAGTGTGACCAAGGACACATTCAAAACATGTCACTAAATGAAACTAGCAGATCACAAAGAAGCCCATGTCACATGACCCTCATTTGATTAAAAAAGACAATTAGACGCATGGGGACAAAAGGCTGGGAGCAAACCTCACCATATCATCTGTCTGTCATCTCCAAGTGATAGGACTCCAAGGCTGATTTTTTTCAGTCACTCTCGGCAATCTTTTTTCAGGGATGGGCGTCTTCTGTGTTGTGAACGTTTACTTCCATAGAGGAAAAAATGGCAGGATAAAGGATTGTACACAGATGAGCTTGGTCCTTTTGGGCACTTGTGTGCATGGTAAAAGGGAAAGTCTGACCCCACTGTCCTTGTGAAAGTTGTGATAGACATGTGTGCACTTACTAATTTGGGCCCAGTTAATTTTACAACTTTTTAATGGTGATTTATAAAATTATGTTCCTATTTTTCTCTTCTTAATTTTGATCCCCAGAGCATCTCCTTCACTGAGGGCATGAGGACTTCTACGTCCCCATCATCAACACATGCCTCCTTCTATTCAGTCCCTACCTCCCCAGTTGCCCCTCCTGGCCGGCCCAGTATCAAGGACAGCATCATCTCTCTGACGGAGCCCCAGGCTCCCCACACCAAGAGGCCGGCTACAGAGACGAGCTGCGAAGCCATGGAAGGACCCGACATGAGACAGGCCCATCCCCCAGGGCCCCCTGCGCTTCAACCTTGTCAAGGTGTTGGGGTTTGTCGTGTTGTGAGGAGTTGCAGCCCCAGCAGTCCTGGGGAGCAGAGTCACAGTGCCTTAGCCCTGGGTGCAGGGCGGGGCAGCAGGGAGTGCAGAGCTGCTGGTAAAAATGAGCACAGCAAGGGAGACTTGACCATGGGCTCATTCCCCTCCATGGGGGAGCACCCATGTGTTCAGCAGGGCATTTTGGGGAGCCCTGTTTTCACATTGACAAACACCCAGCTGCAGGTGTCTGAGGAGTTCATAGATGATGACCCAGCAGACATCTCTTTCTTTGCTGGAGGCTCTGAGGCATTTTCTTGCCCATATGGCAGTTTGGCCCTGCAGACCCCTTTGTGTGGTCACCCAGGCTCTGCCCAGGTCAGTCCAGACAGGTACTCTACTGAGGCAGCGCCCATGAGCATAGAGCATGGCTTTGAGTTTGAGGGAGAGAGTGGCTTTGGCAGTGTGCACCCCTCAGACACATCAGAGCTGTTGGAGGTGAAGGCCCAGGCCAGCCTGATGCAGAGCCTGCTGAGTCCCTCCCAGAGCAGCTCCCTTAGCCACCTCCCACTGCTTGGCCTGTCCGTGCACACACCCAGCTCCACCAACCAGTCCGAGGCCAGTTCCATGGCCAACTTCCCCGCCTGCTCTGTGCGCTCTGAGGCCAGCTCGGCCTTTCAGTTCTCCGACATTCTCGACCAGTTAGAGCAGCTCAGTTACCCACCCACGACGGCTGAGGACTCTAGCAGCACAGACACAGACTCCTGGGGCTCCGAAGCCGAATCTCCCCTGGACGTGAGCCTTTTTTTTGGCAACTCTTTTGCACAGACCAGTGGAGAGAGAGTCATTTTCGATTTGCAGAATAATTTAAAGAATGTGAGTCCAGGAGAGCAGGTAAATCAAAGCCCGTGTTGACCACTCCCAGCCTTCACAGGCTGCCCTGCACCTGCTCGTGCAGTGAGCTCAGACTGTTGGCTTGTATCCATGGCTAGGGATTCTTTCTTCTCCTAATTCTCTGATCCAGTATTCTGTTGTGAATGTCACAGAATTAAAACATTCACTTGGAGTGATGTTTAAAACTATGCCTCAAGTTTAAAACAGATAAGTGTTTGCAGCTAGTCCCCCCGGGAGCTGGTGAATTAGTCTTGCAGCTGTATTCTTCTGGCTGCTTTTGATTCAGCTGAAAGCTGATGCTGTCCCCTTTCAATGTCACACAGTCTGACTCACATTGATCTTTAATAGAATGTGTGTAGTGTGCCTTTTGAGGCTGCTTTTTAAGATGAGGCATGCCGCCACAAGTCATTGGGATGGAGGCTTTGCCTGGTTTGTCCAGCCACTGCACAAAGCCCTGAGTGAGCCGAATCCTGGTGTCTCAGTGCCAAAGGCATTGTCCCATTGATGACTTGAGACCCTGAAAGAATGCTATGTTTAGATAGTTGGCTTGGAGAGGCATTGGTTTAAAATGCAATTGAATTCTTTCCTTCTGGTTAGCTTAATTGGGGGGATAACAGGTATTTGGTTGCAGAAAAATAGAACCAGACACACCGGTCGGCTTGAGAGTTGTAGTGTAAGTTCTCTCCAAGAACAGTTTCCTTTGGACTAATAGTGGGTTACTCACTAAAAAAAATCAACATCCCAGGACCCCCGAACATCGAGGGGCTCCCACTTTCCTTCAGAGTGTTGTTTCTTGCTGGCCAGGGCTGTGTAATCCACAATCACTAGCTGTCTCTCATATCCTGCATCGTGGACATGGACTTGTCCCCAGGCAGTGGAAAAGGCAGGTTGAAGTGGCCATACAGGCCCCTTCAGTGCCCCATCTACACCACTGTGGAGGGTGGGCAGATGCTCATGGCTTGCACTGTATGCGTCATCTGTGGATATTGGGAAGAAACCCCTGCTGTGCAGCCAGGACCTCAGGTGACTACACTCTAGCCCTGGGCACCTACTGTTCAATTTGTCAAGTCCATGAATTAGACTTTGGGTTTTGTGGTTTATCCTTCCTCCTCTTACCTACGAGAGCAATACCATGTTTAAAGGTTTATTTTCTGCCAAGTCCTGTGGTGACATCAAGCCTGCGGCTCTACTCCTATGTGAGACCGTCACTCTGTGCCTGGGCAGGTTTGCTGTGTGACACACATGCTCTCAGGGACTCAGAGCTGCCCTGAGCCTCTTGGGAGGCTCACTCTTTCTTTTTTCCTCAGGGCTGTTCCAATACTGGGGGGTTTTAGCTAAATGTATTGAGAAATTGCCTGGTTTTTGTAGCTGCCTTAAACCTGCACGCAGTCTAACTCTCATCCAGGTCTCTGAACTGGTGTGTGGAGTGTGCTGCTGCTGCCCATTCCCTCCGGGCACAGGTTGTTCCGAGGGGCTGGCTGATCTCTGAGAAGAGACTGTGCGACTCTAATGAGAAAGGCGATGTCGTCAGAATTGCCTGTTAGAGTAGCCTGTTCAGGACGTTTTTCCTCTTTGTGTCACTCAGAAAGCAAAGCTTGGACTTGTGTGGTGAAGACAATGAGCACATGCATCTAGAATGCTTTTCCTGGGCCTCGGTCCTGTGAGGGCTGCCCAGTTCTTCACCTGCTGTTGCCCAGTGATACTTTCAACTAGCAAGTTGCCCTTTCTTCTTTTAACAGAGTTAAACTGTATTTATACAAGAAGTGGTTATACAAGGCCTGAAAATGGGGAGGTAAAAGGCCAAAGAGAAAGAAGAGCTGGCAGTCAGGAGGGGCCAGCGAGACACATAATACTCACCTTCAGGAGAGGCTCCAGCTGTTTTCCTGACATGACCTTCACACATTGCAAGTCCTCCCTCTGGCTGAAGGGGCCGTGGAGCTTCCTCCAGACCACGATGAGCTGGGCCTTCTTTTGGCCAATGCATTGCAGGCTGTGCAGATCCCAGGCTGGCATATCCAGTACTTTTTGGTACCATGGGCTAATAGTTCCGGGCAGATCTGTAGCTCCCAGAGTCCTCAGCCTTTTCTTTCCAGGCACTGCAACTTTCTCTTGTGGCTTTTCTTCTTCAGGATATGGACATTAGCATTTGGGGATGCTGCCTGCTCCTGAATCTGTTATAGGGGAATCACCACAGCCTTTGGAGGGGCTTAGCCACTGTGACTGTGTGGTGGGCAAAGGGGTCAGAGCATTGTGGGAGAGCAATTCTCTTTCTCTTTTGCGCTCACAGTTTCCTAGGCCCATACCTTGGCTTCCAGTTTTTTGTGGGTTTTGGGTTTTTTTTCATCTTAAGCCTTTCAGTTGCCAAATCCTTCTCTCTCTTTTTTTTTTAATTAATGTATTTTTATTGATTTCAGAGAGGAAGGGAGAGGGAGAAAGAGTTAGAAACATCAGTGATGAGAGGGAATCATTGATTGGCTGCTTCTTGCATGCCCCCTCCTGGGGATTGAGCCCACAACCCAGGCATATGCCCTTGACTGTAATCGAACATGGGACCCTTCAGTCCACAGGCCGACATTCTATCCACTGAGCCAAACCAGCTAGGGTTGCCAAGTCCTTCTCCTCCACTGTCTCCATAACCACTATTTGCTCTCACTTTGGGGTGCTACTTAGCTTCTGTAGGGGCTGAATTTCTGGGAAACAGACTGGAGGTACCAGGGGCTCAAGATTCCCAGTCTCTTCTTCCTCAGGGACTCTGAGGAAGAGTCCTCAGAGTCTCTTTGCCTCTGAAGGGCCTACAAGTTCTTTCTGAAACAGTTTAACAGGTGTCAATACAGGAAGCTGTAGGCTCTCATTGGTAAAAGGTCAGTTGATCACCTCCTTGGACCTGGCAGCAGAGTTGAGTGCAGAGAGACTATGTCTAGGTAGAAGCATCTCTCAGGGGCAGTATTGGCAGTGAAGATGCCATAAGAGAATGAGCTTGCTGTCCTGGTAAGGCGCAAGAGGGAGGCCCTGGTTCAGCACATCCACCATCTTGCCCAGTACAAAGAGGGAGAAGTAGATGGATCCACCCTCCTTCAACCTCAGGCCCTTGTTGCCTCTGCACTGGTTGTCCTCTGAGCCAGCCAATTCAATCAGGTAGTTTCCCCTCCCACTGGGGAAATGGGGCCAAGCATTCTCGCTGATCCACCTTAACCGGGAATACAGCATGACTATGGGAGGAGCGCTGGCAGGAAGTGCTGTTCAAAATCAGCAAAACTAGTGATGAGCTTCAGTATGAGGCTCGAAAAAAGTATGTTGACTCAACAGTCTTCTTAGATCACCAGGTCTGCAGAGACAGGGTTCTGGAGATCTAACACCTCTTGCTGGTAGATCTCTAAGTGGCCAGCCCTCAGCACCCTCCTCCTGTGTGAGCTGTAGGAATTCCATGAGAGCCGCGGAATCATCCAGGTGGTTCTGGGCTGCCCAGCGTTGTGTGTGCCTTCCCTGCCACTGTGGCCCATAGGCCAGCGCACAGGCACTCTGCCCTCCCAGCGCTGCCTTAGATGGGCTGTAACGATCCAGCATAGGTATTCTGCTGAGAATGTCTCTCTCCGTAAAAGGCATCAGACTGGACCTGTACACAGCGGGTATCATTTGCTCCAGATGTTCCATATACAAATGGCGTCAGTCACACAGCCTTATCCGAGCTGGAAGCAGGTGCCCAATAAATAGCTCACCTTGCTTAGGTGACAGTCACCAGCTCCTCTTGCTAAACCTAAAGTCACTAAGTGAGGTGCAGAGACCAGACGTGTCACCTATCTGACCCAAGGAGATCAGCTCAGATGTTCCCTTTTTTGTAACTCAGCAGTCAACATGTTGGAGTAAGCAGTAAAGGCATGGTTGGTCTATTTCTTAGCTTCACCCAAGGTCCCATATCCTGTAGGTTCAACCGTTTGTTAAGTTCCCTATCCTTTCTAGAAGCTTAACCAGGGAAAGATCATCGCATCTTTGAACTGGTAGGACCCTTGTTTAGACATGTCAACCTGGGTTATAGGTTTGATCACTGGTCGGTGTGCATGCAGAAGGCAGCTGATCGATGTTTCTCTCCTTTTCTTTAGGGCACCCACACTAGTGCCTGAGTAGCAGGTCAGACGTGGGTTTGAGTCAGCCCTATTGCCGGCCTGGTGGCCACTCCTTAGTGCAGCCAGGCTTCAGGTGGTGGGTCATGCTCTTGTCCTGGAGATTCTGAAGACACGTTGTGTAGACCTCTGCCCAAGCCTTCCCATAAAAGGATTTGGTTTGATTTCTTCAATGAAACTTTATTTTCTAGAGATTATTTTTTGGCTCTTTGTTTATAAAGTTTTCAAATTTTACAGAAACAAGAATGGTAGTATAAGGAACAAATGAACCCCTGCCCCCACCACTCAGTATTCCCAAAGCTTGACCACACACCCATTTTCTCCTGTTTCAAGGTTGCAATACTTGAAGTGGGTCCCTTGCATGCTGGAAACTTCCCTCTGAATTTCTACATGTCTAAGACATGAGGATGCCGTCTTACATACCCCACGCAAATACAGACCAGCAAGCCCTTGGCGTCATCTAACACTATGCACAGGCTTGGTTTGACCACTGGTCTAAAGCACTTGTTGCTATTTGATTTGTTCGAGTGCTTGCCACATGTGGCTGGTAGCTCTTAGCTTCCCTGTCAGTAGAAGACCCCTCTTTTGTGCCAGTGGCTTGTGGAAGAAATGGCCTTTCCTCATGCCCACAGCCTGGCCCGCCCCTCTGGCTGCTCACCTTGGCCTGGATCTAGAGCTCATCAACCATTGCCCTCCCTCCCACCGGCCTGGGGGGCACACAGCACAGGAAGGAGCCCAGGGTCCCAGGTACTCTGTGGACATTGCTGATGAAGGTATCATTTTCAGATCCAGGTTTAGCTTTTTGGCAGAAATTATTAAATAAATTTTACTTTCCAGCGTGTTCATATATTTTTGAGTTTACAGCTTTTCCTTTATAATGAAATGATTTACTTTAAAATCACTGTGGCTTTCTTTGATTACTGCTCCTAGCTCCTCCTCTCATTGTTGAGGGCTTGTAAACATCCATCTGACCCAGAGGGACTTCTTTAGAAAGGACCACATTTCCTGCTCACATTGTGGCTTTCTACTCATGGCAGGTCATATAAGCAGTGACCTTGTTGTCTTTGACCTTAGAGGTGGTTTGTAGCAAATCTCAGACATCCAGAACAGCCCAGAGTGAAGGCCATGAGGCCAAGCCTGCTAGTGGCTATTGATCATGAGAGGCCCTTGTGTTATGCAATGACACCACCTGGGGAGGGTGGATCCATTTACCTGGATGACAGGATAATTGTTCAGTTTTCCCTTTTCATCCGTTGATATCCTTTACTCGACCCAAGGCCTTACACCTGACAGGAGGGCCATGTGTGCTGGTATGGCCAGCTGACTGAAGGCCTGCGCCGTCCCCACATTGCCAGGCCCCCGGCAGGCTGTGCTTGTTGTCCCTGCAGAGTCCACCTCTAATCTTTAAGTAGAATATTTATTTTTATTAGTTACCAAATCTATTTTTGTATTCAAGCTTCCAAATCCAGGTATTCTACCAATCTGTGAATGTTAAAGCCTAACAACAGTATAGTTCCGTGTTAGGAAAAGCGATGCATGGGACAGTAGGTGTGCAGGGGGAGCACCTCTAACCGTTAGGTATTGATGGACGCCTTCTTCCTCTCTAAGTACAGAATCAGCTTAGGGTTCCCTTTTCCACTGAACACACGTTTAAAAAATAGTAATGACAGAGAAATGGGCAGTAAAAATAGCACACCAAAGAAGTTTAGTGTGAAGGACGTTTAAGCCTGTTGGTTATGTCACGCCCGTCATTGTCGTCTTGCAAAGGCCTTCTGAATGGCTGTGGTGTGCAGGAACGTTCTGCTCCCAGTGCAGGCTCTCGGCTCCTGCTGCCCAGCAGTGACTGGAAATGTCCTGTGCCATGGCGACGACCTTGTGCTGTCAAGCACACGAACCGTTCCCCCACGTGTTATGTGTAGGTGACATGTGATGCCAAGTCCTGTGTCTTCACACTATGGTTATTTCCTCCTTGTTCATGGAACTTAAATTGTTACTAGATCAGTTACTTCAGAGACGAAATGTTAGTGTTTTCTCAGGCACTTAAAATTGAGCATTTTAGAATCTGTTTCCAAAGCCATGGAGTCTTACTTTGCTGGGGTTTTGCTTGGCCCTTGTCCTGAAGGTACAGAGCCTGTCACAGCTTGCTGTGGTGGCCACTGCTGGCCCCTCTCGTCGTCACACAGTAGCTGTGCCTTAAGGTGTTGGGTTTTTTTGTTTGTTTGTTTGTTTTGTTTTGTTTTCATGAAAGCATCTACATTCCACTAGAAAATAGAGAGAGAAGGAACTGGCGTTTCATTATGCATTTGAACTTGTTCGTTCGTTAAAGAAACATTATGTCCCTGGTTTGTGGTACTTATAAAGCTTGTTTTCCATTGAAATTGCCATTTATAAATGTGCAGATATGTACTAATTCAGAATTTTTTAATTGTTTATTCAATAAAACAAGTACATATTTACTACGAATTTTTAAATGGGCTTTTTAGCTTTCTTTCCCTCTACCAGGTTATAGTTTTGATTTATATAATTAAAGGTTATTTTTCATGTTAAATGAATCCCTGAAACGGCTCTTCACTTCATAGGCTTCTGAGCAGCAAACAGGCATTGTCTGTTTCACATGTGGACAACATCCCCCTGAAGGCCATTGGGGGCAGGGAGAGGGCTTGCTTTTCTCAGCCTTAATCTTCTTTCAGTGCTTTTTTGTCGGCCAGCTCCGCCATTTGGTCGGGTGCACAGGTAGATGGCAGTCACCTGCTCTAAGCTTGAGGCTCTGGCTGAGGGCAGCGCTGTTTGCAGCCGTGGGATGAACCATGTAGTCCCTGGGCTGGTCCTGTGCACAGAACACGTGCTTTTGGCTTCTTAATTCTGAAAAAGAGAACATTATTGCCTTTCCCACCCAGTTGGCTAGAACCCACCCTATAAAATCCCTAGCCCATGGTATAGTCTCACCTCAGATTCTGGACAGCTCTGAGCTTCACTCCAGCTCTGAGCTTCTTCCCACTCAGCTAACATACTTTCTGCTGCCTCCCCAGAGCCGTCCCTGCGCTCCGGCCACACTTGGGTAATGGGATTGATGATATCCTACCCCCTGCCTCCTGAGCAGCAGCATTTGCTCCCTCTAGGCTGTTCTGTGCTACATGGGAGTTGGGGGGGGGGGTCTCCTCCCTGGCTTTTAAAGCACCTGGCACATGCCAGTGACCTTCTAGAAAAGACCCTGTCTGCACAAACTCCCCAATATCCTGAATAGGCAATCACTCCCCACTGAGAGAAGAGGTTGGTGAGTCACCAAGTGAGCATCAGTTCCCTCCCACGTCAGGCCGGCCCTGCTCCCTGACCAAAGCTACCACTGCCCAGTGCCTCGTTTGGGCATGATGTGGTGATGGAAGCAACTGGATCCTCAGAGAGACACTTCTGTGACAAATCCAGATTTTAAGAAACTGCTCAGAAACATTTCTCTATTGGCTCTGTAGGTTGCCCTGGTAGGAGAGAACCACTGAATGGCCTTTATATTTGAAGTATGTTATTTCTGATTACATTTCTTTTCTAATGAAAGTCACCTACAGACTTTTTCATTTATTGAATAACTAGTGGCCCCGTGCACGAAATTCGTGCACATTAAAAGGGGATTAATTAGAGGAAATATTTTAATGTTGCTATTTGCCCTTTCTCTATAATAGAAGTGTCAGAGGTTAAAGAAAATTAGTAAAACGTATATGAAAATCTTCCTCCTGTCAGAGTCTGGGGTGCACCATGGAACCCAGAGTCAAGTCTTCAACCACCCACGTGCACCTCAAAATCTCTCAAGACCCAAACCTGGACGGCCCCCCTTCATTGGGCTAGATCCAGACCCGGCCGGTCCCACCCTGTCAAGCCCTGCCAGGTAGGGGGGTGCAGCCTCAGGTCCCCTGGGTGCCAGGGCAGGGGAGCATGGCCTGAGGTCCCCCATCAAGCCCTGCTGGCTGGAGGGAGTGGCCTGTGATCCTCCAGCCTGGCGCCGGGGCAGGGGGCACAGCCTGAGGTCCCCTGGCCTGGTGCTAGGGTGGGGGGCACAGCCTGAGGTCCCCTGGCCTGGGCCAGGGCAGGGGGCATGGCCTGAGGTCCCCTGGCTTGGCACCAGGGAAGAGGGTGCAGCCTGAGTTCCTCTGGCCTGGTGCCAGGGTTGGGGGAGCAGCCTGAGGTCTCCTGTCAAGCCCTGCGGGTGGAAGGCATGACCTGAGGCCTCCTGTCAAGCCCCATGCAGGAGGTGGGTGGGCGTGCAGCCTCAGGTCCCTGCTGATTGCTCCTTAAGGCTTGTTATGAGAACTTAGCCTCAGCTGTGGGTGCAAATGGACCAGAGTGATGGTCAATTTGCATATTCCCTCTTTATTATATAGGATTTGCTTTGGACCTTGCTGTCATTGATCCAATAGTTTAGAGGATCTGTAGTCACAGTTTTGAGACAAAAGGTATCATTTATTAGAACAAAGACACAGATCTCCCTGGGACACCCACATGTGTGCACACACAGTGGAGACCCACGCCCAGCAGGCACCACGCCAGGCAAATGACCCGAAGTGTCACTGTGTAATCGGTTAATGCGCCTGTTTTTCTTAACCAGGAAAGAGTCTTGATTATTTAGAACAAACAAAAGAAGAAACTAAAAAATGCTTCTTGGGAGCATCGCACGTGTTGATGTCAATCACCCTCTGAACTGCAGGTCTCCACGTGGGTCGTGGGCCAGCCACCCACTCCAGGCTCCCTTGTGTAGGCTTCACAGGCCCATGGAGAGGGATGCCACATGTCAGGTTCACCTGCTGTTTTGTAGATGAAGAAGAAGAGCAGGGAAGTGACCTTTGCGGGAACACAGTGTAAGATGAACTGATAATTGGGCCATTTTTCTACTGCCCTTTTTTTTTTAAGCCAAATTTTGTGTACAGTGATTCATGACATTCTAGTCCAAAAATGGAGCCAGAGATAGTTTTCTGCTAACTCAGCAGCAAGCTCACATTCACCTGGGTTCTTTGGATAAGTCAGCCTTCCCTACTCATGGGATTACTGAGCCATTGTTCAAGCTACAGAAGGAATTTCTAGATCTTATGCCTCCTGCTATCATGTTAACCTCCAAATTTAACCTTGAGTCTTCCAAACTAGAGCTGATTCTTTCTCCACTATTGGGCAAAAATGTTCAAGATTATTTATTACAGAGATTTGATGAAGAGGATTTAAAGGTATGAAACAAAAGTAATGTTAACTTTCCTCTAAATGTAATATTTGCCTTTCATCACCTAGTTAGATGAAGAAAATGAAGTTAAGCACAACATATAATACTGTGCTTTTTAAAATGACATTTCAAAAATTGTAAGATAAATATTTAGAAATGTTTGGAAATAACGAATACCGCAAAGCAAAGAAAACCAACTGCCAGAGGTACTCACTGCTGAGTTTGAAACAGTTTTAAATGTAAGCACTTTTTGTAACTTGCAGCCTTGAGAATGGAGCCTGTCTGTGAACACAGTAGACAGTCTGACCCACTCCAGCAGAAACTCAAAGCTCAGTGAAACAACTACCGCTTGTGTCTGTCACTTTCAAGCAACCAGATTTTGAAAATTGAAGAATTTCCAAAAATTCTTTGTCTACTATTCCTTGATACCATAGTGGTCTGGACGCTCGCTCTGTGTCTACGTGGATGCTGTCATAGGGTCTCTTGTAATTCAGAACAACATCAACTCTTCCTGCCTGTTGTTCAGTAGAGGACCTTGGACACAGGGGTCTGTTTTCACAAAAATTTCAGGTTAATTCTTCACCATGTCAGTTCAGGATAAGCATATTCTGTGATACCTAAAATTCTGAAGGCATCTGTCTGCCTTTCATCCAGGTGCTCTCGTGCATTGTGAACACTGGCAGGATATTTTGAGGCAAGGGGGCGCTCATCTTACATCCCTCACATCATCTCAGCAGGCTGGGGCTACCCCAGCATCACTTCTGGAGAGACACCTGCCGAGCCGCGGTCCACGCTTGTTTCTTGGTGTGGAGTGTGTGTCAGCAACACACACAGTAGAAAGATTGGCCACGTAGGTGGGGCATGGGTACACGATGTACATTCAGACAACCTGGGTGTAGATGGGTCATTTGCTGAAAATATCTCCCCACAGATTTGTTGACTTTATCTTGTAGGATCTATGTTAACATAATTGGAAGGAGGTAGTATGACCTACAACATTGTACTGTAGCTGACGTTTAATAAAGACAAGTGTTTAATGGCAGTTTGTGGTACTTCTTAATCTGTTCACTAAATTGTGAGTTGACAATTTTTGTGAAATAATAAGTATCTACAATGCTAACATCAGATGATGACTTTAACCTTCCAAATGAGCAGTCTATCCTGAAAGGGTCCCCTCTCTTTTACGAGTCTTTGCAGAGGGGCTGTTTACTGGGCTGCATTCTCTAATCGGACGGCTTTACTAGCCCACACTGGCCAACAGAGCAGAGAGCTGGTCACCCCATCTCCTCAGCTTCCTCCTTCTGCTATTGAAAAATAAAGTCAAGTTTTGCATCAACTTTTTGGTGAGTTGCCAACTAGTAATTTGGTATTTGACTGCCCATCTCCAAGGAAGTACTGTGTGTGGTGCTGGTAGACAGAGGGTCAACAATGACCTTATACTTCCTATCACAGCCAGTGAGCATAAAACATCTTGGCTCTCACACCTTGAACAATACAATTGCGAAGAATAAATAAATCAGTTATTAGTCTCTTCTAGACGTTTTTCTAAATTTTCAATGTGTGAAGGTATCTCATAATGCAATTTGGGGCTTCTTAGGGACAAAAGGATTTTGGAGTGCAAATCCTAAGTAGCTCATCTATGGACACATGCCTCTTCTCCATGTGAAGAGTAACTGCTGGGGTCTAGCCCAGAGCCCTCCATTCGGGTTTAGGCCCTTCAGAACTTAGAGTCCACACTGCCTGGTGTAGGGGAAGGGGTATAGGAATTTCATTGTTTTAAGGTGGCTTAGCATATTTTAAATGTAACAAAAGCAAATTCTAATAAACTGGTTGTTAATTCTATATCTTACTTTGTCCAGGTTTTCTAATGTGAACGGGTGTTTCATCATGTTTTAAATCTGTCAGTTATGAGAAACTCCAGAGGTAACTGCCATCCTGGCTTTGGTAATTCATCGCTGGAAGCACTCGGCGGCATCCCAGCTCCAGATCTGTCAATGTGAAAATAGGGCCCCCGCCAGCCTGCAGCTGCGGGGATGGCTGCTAACTCTAGTTGAGTTGTTATGACTGTCCAGGGAGCAGGAAACAGGTGTGTCTGGTGTTCACAAAACTCCTCTACACCTGTTTACACACTCCCATGTTTTGGGCTAAATAAACCAAGCTTTGGTTTTATAAGCTGGTCACTATAGGTGACTGCATCTGAAGTCATTAGTGGTAGTGTTGGAGGGTCTTGCTTTAAGCCATTGTGTAGGGAGTGAGCAGCTGCCATAGGCTCGAATTGAGTTATTTCTATCCCAGCAGTTGTAAACTGACTTCATCGTAGTTAGAAATAATGGTAGTTGAGTGTTAAAACACTATACATTTGGAAACTTAAGGTAATTGTCTATCTTAAGGAGCTTTTAAACAGCAGTTACATTTTTTGTTAAAACTCTGCTTTAATGGTATCTTTAAAATTCGGCATTTAATAGTAATTGTTTTCCCACAGGGGGAAAGAAAACATTAGAAATAAACCTTTAAGAATTTTTTTAAAATAATGGATTTTTAAATTATTATTACATAATGTATGATAGAATATACCTCATCATTAGCCATTTTAGAACTAGGCCAAATTTTTGGTTTCTGTCTAGTCAAAAGCAAACATTGTGTTGGTTTTTTTTTATTTATTTTATTGATTTTTTACAGAGAGGAAGGGAGGGAGAGAGAATTTGAAACGATGATAGAGAAACATTGATCAGCTGCCTCTTGCACACCTCCCACTGGGGATGTGCCCGCAACCAAGGTACATGCCCTTGACTGGAATTGAACCTGGGACCTTTCAGTGCGCAGGCCAACACTCTATCCACTGAGCCAAACCGGTTACGGCAAAAGCAAACATTGTTTTAAAAAGGGGGGAAATTTATTAATTACTTTCATGGTATAATTCTAGAAAACCAAAATAAAACCTTTGTTAATGGAAAATTCAATTAAGTAGAAAACAATATAATGAGTTGTAATTTTATATGATCAGATTTTTAACTGAATGATTGATGAGTTTGGCATTAAAATAGACCTTTCCTTCAGATAGGTTGGCATCAGTTTGATATGTCTCTATCACGTACACAGAAGATGCTCCTCCCTGTCTGTCCTGCTTCACATGCTTGTGCTGCTGATTTTATCTCTAGAGCAAAGAGAAAGCCCTGGAACTGCGCAGCCCAGGGGTCCAGGTGCCTGTGGTTGGTGTCTGAAATCGGATTGGTCAGCCAGCAACCTTTTCTCATGTTCACTTTATGTCGCATTGAGAACTGCGTGTGGTAGCGTCTTTACTTACACAGTTTCCAGAAAGATCCAAGCAGCAGTGTAAGGCTAGTGTCGGCTAATGCCGGGTAAGAAATGTGGTGTCTGGCCGCATCCTTGCCCTTTCTCATTTCTCACTCCATCCCCCGCCCTGTTCAATTCCAGGCCTTCCCATGGACAGTCCTCAGCCTTCTCCCTCTACCCGGAAGAGCCCACTGAGCCTGAGCCCTGTGTTTCAGGTGACGCTGGGCCCAGCTGAGCGGGGCTCGTCCCCACTCCTGAGCCCTGTCCTTAGCGATGCTGGCGGAACCAGGATGGACGATGAGGAGGAGCCAAAACACAAGGTGGGCACCACCCCAAGCAGAGAGCTGGGTGCTGGTGGGCCTGGGTTTGCAGACTTCTCTCTGGGCTGGGAAGCTCTATGCCCACACAGCCCTCCCACCCCAGGCCTGCTGAGGGAATGATGGTGAGCTGGCTTCCCTAGAGAAATCTTGTCTTGAGGTCCTCCTGTCCTTTTGGGGACTCTTGGGACTTTGTAACTACCTGGCACCTATGAGTTCTGAGTATTGGGCTGGGTCCTGGGGATGTGGCAGAAAGGGGCAGGCCCTCGAGGAGCCCTCAGCCCATAACCGGGAGGAGGTCTAATGCACAGAATGGGTTTGCTGGGGACCAGTCTTGTCTGGCATCAAGGGAGTCATAGGATGATGTATGAGTGGGTCCTGGAGTGTCATTGCAAGGGGAGGGAAGGAATGGAGTGGATTTAGGGTAGAAAGTGGAGGTGATCCCAGGGATAGGAGTGTGGCAGGTGCAGAAAGGTAGGGTAGAAAGCTCATGGTTCAAAGACAAGGCGGTGGCCAGAGGCATTGGCACCCCTGGCCTTGTGGCCACTTCCACTCTTGTGGCCCTGGCCTGCAGCGTGGGCCATGTCCTGGTCAAGGCAGTCAGGGCAAGGTGGCTTTGCGTGTGAGCACATGAGGAAGCGCAAAGGGTCCAGGGAATTTGACATTTGGGAAGAGAGTGGTTAAAATAATGGGCTGTGGACTGTGTGAGTCTTGGGGGCCATGGAGAGGGAGAAGCCAGGAACCATCTATCTGTTTCCCTGCACCTAGCGGAAGCTCCTGAGGTGCACACCTGAAGGAAGCCATGTTGAACTGGGCCCCAAGTGGGACCCCTGCCTCGCAGGTGCCTGTCATATGGGCATCTGTCATCAAGAACACCTTAGCACTCGTGTTCCTCCTGAATTGGCCAAAAAGCATGTTACTTCCAGGGCCACTTGAGCTGAACCCATGAGGTTCCTCAGCAGGGGGTGGGGCTGCAGCTCTTCCAAGGATGGGAGGGCTCGGCAGACATCTGCCCTTGTACCGGGTTCCAGGCCCTCTTCAGTGACAGCAGCCCTGGAATGGAGGGCCTGCCACTTATGAGGTGTGGGTTCCGACTGGCTTCCAGCCTAGAACGCCCCCCTAGTGGTTGGGGCTTTGCAGCCAGCCCCCAGCCCTTAGGCCTCCATCTTAGCCATGTTGCTTTGGTGCCGTAACAAAAATGGCTTTGGAGAAAAGCTGTTTAAAAAACTAAATTTTAATTTGTCACTTTCTATATTAATAAAACAGTTGATCTTTAGGTGGTGATCTATAGGGTGATGACCTCTGACACCTGACACTTGAGGTTAATTGGGCTAACAGGTGTCTATGGCCTTCGTTATCTAACCACGCCTCTGAGAGAAGGGACATGGTCATCACAGTGCAGCCACCTCACACATTGGGACTGCTTCCTCCCCTCACGCTGCCTCCTAATTCCTGGCCATTTGACCAAGGGATGCTGCGCGTCCCAGGCTACACGTAAAAGCAGCATCAAGCACAGGGAGATCCAAGGGTGGCAGGACACACCTTCTTCACCTCTGCCCCCTGGGTCACTCCAGTGAGTGACTAGCTGTGTTCTGTGCTGGTTTTGTGAGCCAGCATCACTGATGACTCCCCAGTGGGACCTGGGCAGTTTGGGGGTTCCTCAGCTTCACAATGAAACAAACGTAGGGATTGGGAATCTGGGTGTGGCCAGGGTGTTCACATCTGAGCCTCCCTCAGGACCACCTGTCCCTCAGGAGATCTGTGTGGCTTGTTCTCACCAGCATCTCCCACTTAACACGCTGTTTCTCCTACTTTTCTAATAGAAATTGGTGAGGACCAACAATATTCCAAAGGTATGAAAGCTGAAGGTGGCTGGTGCCTCTTACAGGTGATTGTGCGGGGCTGAGAGAGGGACCACAGCACCTGCTCGGGACCTCAGCTGCTTTCTGCAGGGCAGGTGGCAGAGCTTGGCAGAAAGCACTGTTCCCTCCCGGGCATCCCCTCCTGCCTCCCAGCCTGCAGCAGAGGTGTGGGTGGTTGCTTTACCTTCTCTCCACTGAGGGATTCCTGAGAGGTTTCTTTGCCCTAGAAATGGGGGTCAGCAATGGAAATGGGGGCCAACCTGACCCCTGACCTTCCTCCTCAAACCTGTCACCTGCATGGTTCAGAGGCTTTTTACTTTGGCTTAGGCCCAAAACTGCAGTCATCCTTGCCTCCTTTGTCCTTCACACCTCCACCCACACCAGAACTGGACCCTCCATGTGTCCAGGGCTCCACCCCTCCTTTTGCCATTCCCTTTCCCAGGGTGGGAAGAGGCCTCCTGAAGAGCCCAGGCCCTCCTCAGCCTGTGTCACCCTAAAACCCCTCCCTGCC